>JASSUY010028993.1:0-15055 GCA_032466535.1 Forpus xanthops
CGCCCCCCCCAGGGTCCCTCCCCGCCGCAGGTGAGGCCCCGCGCTCCCCGTCCCCGTCCTCCTCCCCTCGTTACCGCGGACGGAGGGCACCGGAGCAGGGCCGGATCCGCCTGCCCGCGCCGGGACCGAGGAGAGTCCGGTGCGACGCGGAGAGATTCGTGTCCGCGGTCACAACGCAAGGCTGGGCCCCTCGCACGGCAGCGGGTCCCCACCGCATTAGCGGGTCCGGAGGGTGGTAGGGGTCCCCAGAGCACCGGTTTTCCTTAGGGCAGACTGCACTGACGGTCACTCGAGGTTTTCTGTCTCGCAGTGGCCATCCTGGTGCCCTCTGCACACTGGAAGGGCCATGGGGTGACCCACATCGTTTGTGGAATGCCCGTGTGCATATGGATGTACCCACTGCAGTTACATCAGAGGGAGGCAAGGGAAGGGGAACCGAGTGTCGTTTATTCCTCGTTAACATGGGCATGTGCTGCTCAGGTTATTTGTGTTTGAAGACAGCCCAGGGGGTTCACTGAGCCATCTCTTTAAAATCAACAGCAGGAAAAAGGCTCCTGGGCTCCTCAAGGTGAGATGGAGAAGGAAAGAGAATTTCCAGGTGCTGGAGGAGGGTTTGGTGAGCAGAGATCTGCAGCTATCCTGTGCTGCTATAGCATCATCACTGCACACACACGTGTTGCATGCTCGTAGCCAGACACAGCACAAGGCAGCTGTCTCACTATGACTTTCCAGTGAAGGAAGGCAGCAGTATCCCACCAAGCTGCGGAGGTCAACACCACGCCATAGCCAGCCTTGTTCCCACCTCACTCGCTGCAAATGAATCACAAACCCTTTTCCCTAGAAGGACCTGACAGTGGGTATTTAATATGCATCACTTATTCTGCATTAAATCCTATCTCTGCTTTTCTGGCAGCAAGAGCAGAGCCTGCACAGCCGCGGCCAAGTCACATAATTCATGGCTGTCCTGGGACCGGTCCTTGTTGTCTGCATCTGTGCAGACTGATGAGAAGAAACAAACGTTCCGATTAGGGCCCAATACAGCCCCATCCTCCTTCACTCAGGCAGCAGGAAATTGAAGCTGCTTTTCCGAGCCCAGCACTGCCTGCAGATCACAGCAGGCAGCCGGCAACAGCTCGAGGCTGCTCAGCACCAGCGCTGGTGGCTGGGGTGAAGCAGGAAGGGCCATGGCACGGATGTGCAGCCCCGAGACAAGGCACATTAGGCTGCAGGAGGAACGAGGCCACCAACAGCGGGCAGATGCTGGAGATCACAGTAGAGCTCCATTACTGGGGGCTCCGTGGCAGCAGCCAGGGAGCAGCTACTGCAGGGGATGCAGGTACCACAGGTACTCTTATCAGACCCAAGCTCAGAGATGTCCAGGCTTCCCCCTGGTACACCAGGGAGAAATAAGCCCCAACAACAAGATTTATGCAGAGGTAGCAGCTGCTCAGTACCACGATGTCACCCCTGCTCTGGTGACACACAGAGGGAGAAGCTGCCAACAGGTCTGGGGAGCACAGAGAGCTTGACCAGCTGCAGGTATGACACGGTGCAGGTCAGCCTCAGCACCTTCCCCTGCCCCCCAGGAATCGGCTACAACTGAGAGCACCAAGGGGAGCGCACGGTTGTGTCTCCATTCCTAGAACAGAGCTGGTGCTGAGCCCACGAAGGATGGGATCCACCAAACCACAGCTCAGTAACAGAGCATGTGTGTGTATGTGTATATTTATTTATTTATTTATTTATTTTTGAAATCCCCAAACAGCTTTCCCAGGGGATCAGCAGCAGACCACAGCCCATCCCACAGCCTGAGGACTGCTGAGATTATTGAGCCTCTGTGTTAAAAGCTGGAGGTATCAGAGGTGACCTTGGGCAAATATTTACAATTACAGCGGCACTGGGTACTGCATGTGTTCAAAACACTGAGGGATCAGGTTCCGGTGGTGCTTTAGTTGAGCAGGCAGGGCAGCAGGAGGGAGAGCTCTCTGCTCTAATGTGTGTGCTCACCACTCCAGAGTGAATCAGGTTCTCAGGGGTAGGGAGGACAGCTCCATCTGCCCACCAGCTCGTGTTGGAGTGGCAAGTGCTCAGCAGCCCTTCCAGGAGGACCTGTGTGTTCCCAACAGGGGCTGCCTGGGCAACCTAGCACGCAGCTGTGGGATGCTGCTGCTCCTCCTGCCCAAGGCTGGTATGCATCAGCATCCGAGCTTCACAAACAGGGAATGGGGACATGCAAGTTGTTCCGCGTGCCTGGGATGCCTGGTGAATAAATAACACAGGATTATGAGGCAGGATTCCCCCTCTAAAATGTGTTCTTACAGTGGAAAGCAAAGAGAAGGAATAAATCCCTTTTAACTTGTGAATCCCCCTCCCCAGCGCTTCCACAGAACAGGCGGGCAGCTGTGGAGATGGATGAGTGGGGATAGATGAATTCCTCCATGAAGAATCTCTTTTCATTTTACATTTTGATGACTTCATTCTTCCAGCTTTCATTAGCACCTCCTTTATCTCCAATTCTTCCCCAAAGGCACTCGGTTTCTCCTTGTCGCTGCACAGGGAGCCGTGCTCTCACGAAGGGAAGTGGATGCTTTGCACCACCTCATGTTGAAGCTGGGAATTTCAGAGCCTGATCCAAGCTCCAGCTCTCCTTCATGAGCAGCAAACCCCCGGCCTCACCCGTCCCACAACAAGCTCTTCTGGCTTCACACCTGCTTGCCATCACCTCTCCATGGTGCAGCAATGGGTAGTGGTGGTGCCATGTGCTGCGGCCAGGCACCAGTGCTTGGTGCATCTGTGCCTGCACACAACCAACCCTCAATTCCTCCTCAGTCCAGCCTAGCTCTCTAAGGTAGGCCACATGACAGTATTTTCCACCCCCTTGGTTCTGAGCAATCCTATCTTCTGCCTCCCCTGGGACCTCCAGAGGTGAAATCCTCCCCTGAGTAAGGAGCTGGGGTTTGACAGGCAAGGACCATCTAGCCACATTTCAAGCCATCTCCTGCACATCTCAATGTCCTACAATACATCCTGTATTTCCAGTGCTGGTTTGCATTCCTCTTAGGCCAGAGTCCATGCCTGTTGGCAGCAGGAAAAGGGGGGCTGCTCAAGGGGAGCCCAAGACCTGGAGGAAGGATGCTGTGGAGGCAGGGGCTGGTTTAGTGAATGGGGCCATGCTCTGCAGGGACCTCTGCTGCTGCCTGGTGAAATGGAAAAGTGCCCAGTGGCTATAGGCAAAGGAAAGCGGTGTGATGGGTTACAGAAAGCTTGGTGCCACCTTGGAAACCAGGGGCTTATCTCCACAGCCATTGCAGGGCTCTTAAACCCTCACCTTGGAGGGCAAACATAGAACTGTTGCATGAAAACCCTGAGCAAAGGGCACAGGGTCCCATGAAAAAATGCTACGAACAATGTAGTTATTGAGTACCTGCCATACATATGCATGAGGGGAGTTTGTGCAAGGTAGAAAGCTTCACGGCCCATGTACACACTTACTTCTGCAGCCCTGAGAACCTGCTTTTAGCAACAACACTGAACAACCCCTGATCTAACACTGGCAGTGGGGAGCCAGCAGAGGAGTGAGCTGGGCGCCAGTACAGCCGCTTGTCCTACAGACCAGCTGCAAGGACCCATATCTGCAGCAGGAGCTGTTCCATCGCTCCATCCTAAAGCACTTGCCATCCAAATACACAAGTGACCACCACCTGCAAGGGCTAGTAACTAACTACAGCAGGAGCTGAGCAGTGAGCAGGCCATGAGGGTCTTTACTGAAGCTTTCCTTTCCTCTGATACACATCTCAAACTTCTTGTGGGAACCTGCCCCCAGACCCCAGTACAGGCAGGAAGGGGAGGAGAGGTACCTGCATTCCTCAGCTCAGTGTGAGCACAGCCCAGGCCGCTGTCAGTGGCTCCTGCAGCATGTTATGCTGTCTCCAAGGATGCTGCAGGCTAACCTTTTTGCCTTGTAAAAGAAAAACTGTCTTCCAGCAGCCAGAACAGCCTCTCCCCAAACCCCAAGTCAGCCCCTGGCATCACAGGACCTACCCTGACCCCACCACACTGTGGGAAGCATTCCCACACCTCCCACCTCACTGTCACACGTATTTGGAGCAGTCCTTGAACATTAACCTGCATCTTGCACTTCCTTGCAGCCTCACATACTGACAGGTAGCACATACCCTGCTTCCAGCCTTTGCACCCAGCATCAGGCTAGCTTAGGAATTGCATAAAGCAAATAGGCAGTTGGTAAGACCCAGATCGGGCTTGTAACCAGAATATAAGCAATGGCCTCATTCCAGAGCACTGAAGAGTTTCCTCAGTATCCATCACCCTCGTTCCAAGGACCTTGAAAACCTCTCACCCTTCCGGAAAGCAAGGAGCTGCTCCCCCGTCCCTGGGGCACTCAGCAAGTGATTATTCCCTGCTCACACCTCAGTAGTGGAAATGTGCACTAAACAGAAGGGGATTTAAGAAGCAAATCACAGCAGAGCTGCTATTGGAGTTCGAGGTAACTCCTTTGGGCAGGAGCAGGCACTAGGCAGGGGCCAGGGAGCAAACCCCAGCAGGAAATGAAGCACCCTCCTGAACAGCAGCCTGCTAGTGAGGAAGAGAGGGATCAAGAGGCACACTGAGGGCATACACTAGCTGAGGATGTGACACAGGCTGCTGCGAAAGGCAGCGTGGAGCCACGAACCACTGCGGGGATTGCCGGGGGCTGACTTCCCATGTGCTCTTCCCAGGAGGTTGCACCAGGGCCCTGCCAGAGGCAGATGTGGGGCTGAGCCCGTCTGGGGCGGGGGAAGTTGTGATGCTTATCTGGGAGCTGGGAATGGGCAGGCATCCCGGGAACAACAAGGCCTCTGTCTCATGTGGCTGAAACCCGGAGCAAAGCTGGACACGGGCTCAGAGTGGGAGGTTGGTCCTTCTCCAACAGGAATACGGCCAAGAGCTCCTCGAGAGCGAAACTGGCATTGGGGGCCCTGTGGCAGGTTCGTGTTGGGCAGAAACCACAACGTGCAAATCAGAGCAAGAGAAGCTCATCCCCAAATAATGTGAACTTCTGCTGCTGCTGCTGCTCGGGGAGAGGCAGCAGTGCTGAAACAAGCACCATAGTGGAGCCTGCAGCGTAGGGTGAAGAAGGACAGTGAGGGATGGAGCTGGGGCTGTGCGCAGAACATGGGGAGGTGGCAGGCCCTCTGCTGATGGCTGTGCCTGACCAGTCTGTAACAGGGAGGATAATGAGGTTGGACAGAGGGAAAGGAGGAGTACAGCAGGATCATGGGAGAAGCAGTTGTTCCACAGGGAATGCTTTAACCAGAGGGTTTATCCATGCAGTCTCAGTAAGTGGTGCTGCACGACTTAACTGCAAACACTTGTCTGCAGTACCACAGTGATTAGGTACTGGTGGAGAAGTGCCCCTGTCCCATGGTGAACTCCTTACCCCTTGCTCTGTACCTCTAGATGAGTCTCAGTTCTCTTCGTTTCTGCTTCCCTTCTTTGCTTTTGGCCCATGCCTGTTTCCACAGCGTTTATCCTGTAGATAGATAGATAGACAGATACTGAGTTTTGGCTTTTCACTCACCTGCTGGGTGCAAAGTGACTCTGTACTCCCAGTTTCTCCATTGGCTTCTGTGGTTGGACTGTTAGCACCAGAGTTGTGAGGTTATGGAGAAGGAGGTGGACACCAGGAGGAGCAGAGAGCAGAGGATGCCTGCACTGCTGCTGCTGCAGTTGTGATGCTATGAGTCTGTGTGTCCTTCCCTGGAGGGGTGACTCCAGCCCAGCCATGCAAACCTGGGGGAGAGGCTGGCACTGGGTGTGGAAAGATTCTTTAACCTCATACAGGTCTGATGGGAGAGCAGAGCTGGGAGTTTCACCCAGAAATCCAGATGAGAAACAGAGTGCACAGTGCACGCTGTGGGATGATACGCTATGCAAGCACTTCACTGAGGGATGTGGTGGAGTCTCCAGTGCCAGGGACCTGACAGCCAGTCAGGTCCTCTCCTTCCCCAGCTAGATGGGAGCAGAGTAGTGCTGATCTTGCTGTGATGGAGCACCTGAGTCCCCCCGGGAAGGTCAGTGTCCCTTCAGCTGACACAGCACAGCAGAAATGTTTGTAACTTGGATGGAGACAAAAGGTTAAAACTTCACATCTAAGAGCTCCAAAGAATTACCATTGAGGTGGAGGTCTCCTGGCTCTCCTGAAGGCTCCTGCTAGGCAAAACCAGAGTGCATCTACACAGGGGTTTCAGTCTCCAGCCCGTGTGAGGGTCCTGAAGAGCAGGGGCTGTCCCACATATGAACTGATTTTAAAGCTCCAGTTCCTGGAGCATTTTCACATCTCACCACCTTCTTACAAAGCCAGGCAAGTTTCTGGCTTCCCGCCAGCTTACAGGTGAGCACAAAGAAAATGTGGACAGGAGCTTTTAAAGAGAACATGCCCCAAAGGCAGGAACCCCACCGCAGCCTCCAGCTCCTCCAGCATGGTGCTGTCGGACACAAGGCAATGGGCAGGGTGGGTGCTTGAACGCTGCCCCTAGGTCCTGCTGACCAAGGGGGCTGGAGGAGGGAGGGAGGAGATGGTGAAGATCAGGTGAAAGGGCCCTTCCCATTGTCACTATACCTTTGTGCCCATCGTACTCTGGTATGTGGAGCTAAAGCTGCTCACAGGACCTGCTCCTTGAAAAGCTGCTCTCACTCTCGTGCAGCTCATTATTGTAATTGCACCTTGCAGGGAGCAGGGAAACATGCTCCATACAGGCATATGCATTTTAATGGATTCTGCTCTGCTGCTGGGAATAAACAATCACAAATCAGGGCTACAAGGACCTTCAGAGAACCTTCCTGGTTCAGATGCTTCTGCATTTTTTCAGTGGTAGAGCACTGCCAAGCACCTCTCAGCCAGCCGGGAGTTACAGCTTGTGATGCATGTGGCTTAACAGAGCGAGGGGGGAAAATCCTCATTTTCAGTTTATTTCCATGTGGAAACAACACTTACTGCAGCAGGCAGCTGCCATGGACATACCTGGATTGGACATACTGCAATAGCTTGGGTGGGTTTCTTCAGCTTTATATCCACTGCAGAGGATTACAGGCTTGGAAAAGAGTTTCCCACTAACTCCAGAGGAAGGGAATGCCACTCACAGTGTGGATGCTGTGTGCCCAGGCAAGATCCTGGTACCAGCAGGGAGTCACTGCTCAGGGGGGCAGGAGACTGGGGCCTCCCTGCATCCTCAGGGTGCTGCTTGGTGGCTGCAGTGGGCAAGGGAGCTCCAGATCATTGCCACGGGCTGCCAGGTCCTGCCTGTCCCAATGAGAGCAGCAGCACAATCCAGCGTGGTCCAGAGGGATGGAGTGTGCTGAGCCTGAGCACAGAGCACAGGCTGGGGAATGGGAGATGCCCTCAAGAGGAGAGGAGAGGAGCTGAAGCTGAGCTGAGGAGCCCCATCACATCAGGTGATGCTGAGCACTCTCCTGGGAGCACCGCTGCTTTCCCAGCCCTGCCCCATGGCTGGAGCTGGGGCTGGACCCGATGGAGCCCCAGCTGCCCCTGGCTGAGGGCAGAAGTGCGGTGCAGCCCCTCACAGTCACCGGGAGGCTGCATGCACTGAACCTGCTCCAGATCACTTCACTGCACATCATTGTGAGGGTGTCAACAGCATTCCCCCTCGACCAGTTAGCCCCAGAGACTTGTGCAAAGGCTAAACAATCCCTGGTCTGGGAGCCTAAAGAGAAGCAGAAACACAGCCTGGATTTCTCCTTCTTGCTTCCTCTGTCCACAATAGGAAACAAAACTCCCCTGTACGTACCAGATCTGCAGCCAGCGCCCATGCCCAGGGTGCTGTGGTGGGCTCTGCTCTGCAGGAACCAGGAAGTGAGACTCTCTGGAGGCCTAATGGGGTACAAACCAGAATCCACCATGTGGAAGGCAGCACTAACCTCACCCTGCTGCCACGTGGTGATGGAAGGGCCAGAGCTCGCCTCTCCCATTGACTCATCCCCTGACTGTGGACTGCCTTCCATTCCTGCCAAATGTGTCTGGATTCATGGTGGGGCTCTTTAAACCATTCATCAAGTAACTTCTGCAGATAATTACGAGTTTGATGCTCATTTATTAGCACTAAGCTGTAATTACTCAGTACCCAGATGATTTGCTGCATGGCTCATGTGGTGTTGAGTAGGTCAGATGAGAACAAGACTCACAATTAGGATTTTAAAGCATGTTTTCCCGGCAAAGCCTGCAACACATCCACAAGCTCTGCCGGGCTGTCAGCAGCTTGGTACCAGGAAGGCAGAGGCAAACAAGGTGAATTTGGGCATAAACATGGAGAAGCCTCTATACCTAATCCTGCTCATGTTCTCCCAGCACCAGCTATAGCAGCACAGGAAAGTTGTTCTGTGTTTTCCAGGTGATGGAGTCCCTGTGCATCAATGCATGACTCTCCCACCTCCAGCTGGTGCCTTTCCCGGGACATTTTGCTTTTCAGTGGTCAGATCTGGCGTGTAAATGGCTCAAGCAAAAGCTTTTCCCCTGTGAGGCTGCCCCACCTTCCCCAGCATCAAAGCAAAGAGGGGCTTTCTTACACCCTGCATCTGCAGAACCAAAGGGGATCATGAGCTGGCTGAGGCTGTGGCCTCTTTTTTCTCCTGAACCCAGTGGGGAATTGGATGTCCCACAGATCCTAGGCCAAAGGTTGTTTGAGGGAGACCCAACGGGGTTTACAGGGTCTGGCTGTGTGTAGGGTGGGTTAGGCCAAGCTTCGGCACCTCCCAGACCCAGAAACTGGCCTCAACCTACAGCCCACAGGGAGTTTCACTCCCGGGAACCCATCTTTGTGGCTGGCCAGGCGCCTCCAACCACCAGCACCATCCAATCCTGCTGCGGTGAGCCCTGGGTATCACTTTCCCTGTCAACACCCTGCTCTGGTTACATGTGGGGAGATGTGGGGGTCAGACAGCCCGGAGCAGCCCCAGACCATGGCTCTGCTTTGCCTCTGGCGAGCGAGGTGTTGGATGTGGCCTCCTGAAGGTGCATTTATCTCTGCAAATGATGTGAGGAAATGAGGAGTGAACCACAAGTCCCAGGGTAGGAGCTGACTCCAGTGCCTGTGTCTCCATCAGGGCCCATCACCCTGCTCTCCTCCTCCTCCCCTCAAGGCAGAGGATACTCAACAGCCACTTTTCCAGGAGCAGCATGCATGACCACATGGAGTGCTCTGGCATGTCACAGTTTCCCCTCACTGTGTAGGTAGGTGCCCAGCAAGGAGCTGCGGCCCATTCTGGATGACTGCCCTTGAGCTGTTGGAACATTTTAGCCAAGGATTTCACAGCACCTGTGAATGCTCTGGGATTTCAGTGGGGCAGGAGCTGGGGGTGATGCTGCAGGGTCGGCTGTGTGTAGCAGGACACGCATGCTCCACAGCACTGAGCAATCAGCCACTCAGCAGTGGGGGCCAGAACTGAAGATGGCTCCCCACAGCTCCTGGATGTAGCCCCTACAGGCAGCTCTTCTCCCTGTTGGATAACTGGGAATGCTGCCACTCCTCACCCTTGTCATCACATCGTATTTCTGTATCACTCATGCACTCTGGCGCATGTTGGAAAGTGCCTCTTTTGTTGGGTACATTTCAGAAACACAGCGAAGAAGGACTGATGGTAAGAGCTCACTGTAACTACCTGTGCCCAGAAGTACCTGGGAGGTGATGTCCTTCCCCTGTGCTGCCCAAGCAGGCAGCCTGGGGGACACTTGTCCTGGTTCTCTTCAGCCAGCAGAGAGGGTGCTGTCTCCCCAGCCAGGCCCTCCTGTCTCCCAACAGCAAAAAAGCGCCGTGATCCCTTGCACAGGAGAGGATCCTCTGCCCCAGAGAGCAGGGCAACCTCAGGCAACCTCAAGCTTTTACTCAAGTCCAGCACTAGACCAATGGTCCCAGAGCAGGCAGTGGTGGAAGCGATGTGATCCTCTGGCTGCAGGACCATGCAACACCATCGTACAGGCTGTTAACCACTAGACCTTGAGTGCCAAAGCACCCACACTGTGCTCAGTGGGTGCTTTTGGACCCGCACACCTGCTTCCATGGCACCAGCACAGCGTTCCACAGGGACTCATGGATGCAACATGAGATGTCAGGTTTGGCCCTGTACCAGTGCCCTGAGATGCAGAAGGCTCTGTACTGATTTTCTGCAAGTTTTCCAGTTGCATTTTGATTGAAACACAGTTTCAGGCCAATGTAGCCCTCCAAGGGAAAGTGAAAGAGGACAAAAATCATCCCTCACGATGTGGAGATGTCGGTGCTCACCTTGCATCCCCCCGGAAAACCACTGGAAGGGAAGGACACAAGTGGGGACATAGCTGATGCCTTCACACTCACCCATGCATGCCAAGAGGGCAAAAATCCCCCCAGCTTAAGCATCATTCACTGGCACTGAGGTCAGTGCTGCCTTTGGCTCTACGTGGAGCCCTGCGGCAGGGAGCTCCCAGCCTGGCTGAAACCATCACTAACCATAAACCATTCAGTAAGTCAGAGTTAACACCATTACAGAGAGAATGTTACATTACATTACAGAGAGAGTTAACACCATTATAGAGAGAATATTACCTATGCCAGCAAAAGGCTGGGGAAAGGAGCAGAGGGTGTCCTGCCACATCCCACTGTTCATCCCTGCCCATGTGCCAGCCCTCTGGTGCCGGAGCATGGAGACACCAGTACTGAGGGTCAGCTGGAGACAGGGATCTGTCAGAGGAGAGACAGGAGCATTGCCACCTCACTCACCTCAGGGAATCTGCCATTAGTGGCTCTAAAAGACACGTGCTGGTTATTCCCTTCATTTCTCCTTCTCTTTTGAATAAGGATCGAGGCCTTCCTGGGTCAGAATTCCTGCAAAGATGCCTGATCCCCGATCGTCAGCTTTAAGGCTCATCTGTCTGTACAGACTCTTCCCTGCGTTACACACAGAGTCGAGCCTAAATCTATTAGAATCATATTTCTTGTTCCCTAACTAGGGAGTCATTGCAGAGAACAAAGCAGCTCCAGAGCAAGTGGAAGTTGGTGAATCCATCACTGGTGGCTGACAGCCACCCTGTGGGAAAACCACCGGGCACTGTTCTTGTCTGGGGTCTGTTGTGTTGGTGCCCCGTGGCTTGGGATGGGCTGTGGAGCAGCTGCCCACAGGCAGCAGGGTTCTGCACAACACGCGCCTCGGTCTGGTGCCATCTCCCTGTTCTCTGTCCTGCTGCTCTCCCCTGTGCAGGGCAGGGGCTGTGTTCCCCCTGCCCGTGTCATTGTGGAAAACAGCCTGGAGCTGCAGTGGGACCTGGATTCAGGCACACCATGTATCCCACACATGCACTGCAGCCCCCGGACTGGCCCTTGCCATGGGTTAGAGCACACTGGAGCTGGACACGCTGATCCTGCATGAAGGCAATGGGGCACCCATGCAAGCAAGGCCGATGCCACAGGGAGGAGCGGATCACAGCAGGGCACTCAGCAGAGAACTCCATCTGCAGCAGGTCTGGATGCTGCTCTGCAACTGCTCACAAATCACATCTCTTCCAAACACTCTGATTCCCTGTTGTAAAGCAACAATACTGATGTTTATATGCCTTGCAAAACTCCTCATCCGCAGGGATGGACACGTGAGGCAGCAGCATCTCCCCAGCCCCTTGTTCATGGCTGGAGATATTTCTCCTTTACGACTCATGTTAGTTCCTGTCTCTGCCTGGATTCCCAAATGAGAGCTCACAAGCATTAACTCCAGCCCCTGTTTGCTTCTCTTTCAGGCGTGTGCGTCCCAGATCATTTCCAGTGGGGACAATTTCCCCCCTAAAATATCTTCCCATTCAATAGGCAAGGCATGTGCTTTGCACCTCTGGCTGTCTGCAGCTGCACCCCCTTTACATGGGCCTGTTGCATTCCCAGCTTAGATCTTGCGGGAACTCACAAGAAACCTGCAGCATGCGTTGCCAGCAGCATGTCAGCAGGGTGCTGAGCACAGGACTCATCCACTGCAGCACTGCTCGGTACGTCAGCTGCCACACTGCATGCTCCTGTGCGTCTTTGGGGGCTCCTCATGGAGCTGCTTGTACTGTGCAGCTTATTTAGTGCTCACAGTCACACCAGGATGGGGTTGAACAGGGTTCTGGAGTGACTGACACTGCTGTTTGCACGTTGGCATGAGGATCAGCAGGATCAGGTAAATGTTTTCATTATCTCCTCCATTCAGGTGATGCTTGGAGCAGCCACCAAGCAGCTGTCAATCATGCACCAGCCCTTTGAGCTGCAGCCTTGGGCTTGCAGAGCAAATCCTCTCTGCGGTGGGGATGGGATCTGGCTGTAGACTATCCCCACTGTGCCCTGCTAATGGCAGGTAGCACAAACAGTCCCCGATAACAACTTCAGCTGCATCCTGAGCAGCATTAACATGACACGAGTGATGGATCAAGACAGAGCTTGTCAGCTCCCTCATCCTCCAGGTGCTGGGAACCTAAATGCACAGGGGTCACAATTTCTGAAAGTCACAGTCTGGAAGAGCCTTTTGATACTTCAGGTTTAAGCTGGCTGCTGAGCTATAACCCCCTTTGTCTCTCTCACTGATTGCCTGCCATTTCCACTCTGATTAACATCACAGGCAGACATCGGGCAGCTGCCATGTCCTTGCCTGGGACCACAGGCCACAGCGTGAATGTGATGGAGGAGGCAGAGCTTGAGAGAGGTCTGAAGATGCTCGAGCCATAGAAGTTGCTTAAACAGACTGTGCTTGGGGCAGAGGTGCTGTGGGGAGGGAATGGGGAGTCTTGCACTGATCCTTTGCACTTCCCAGATGGGATTGCCACTCAGATTCCCTGCTCACGCTGCCCACATGCAGCACACTGTGTGCTCACTCCTTAGTGCCCAGAAAGCAATTGTGTTTCCCACACTGCTGGGTGGGGATGTGAGGCAGTGCCTGAGTGCCAGAGCTGTTACCAAGGAGCACCTGCCTGACGGGCTGCGCCGGCCCTGGCATGTTCTACGCGTGGCGTGAGGATCAGAGACCTCCGTGCTCCTTTGTCCACATTGCCTGCTCCAGGGCACGAGGAAAGTACCCAAGCAGGCTTATTCCAGCTCACACTGTTGCAATGCACGGGAGGGAAAGCCCCAAAGCGGTGAACGCAGCAGGCACTGCCTCATGCTGCACTGGGAACAGCATGTAAGCTGTACTGCTAACCACTAACCCCAGGCCAGGGGACCAGCAACACCTTCCCGTAGTGTGGACCACCCTGCAGAGACCTGTGAGATCATATGTTCCCTTCCCATGCAGCAGGGTGCAAACACATCCCTCTCAGAAGGCAGGGCAGGACCTGTCACTGTGACCAAGTAATGCCAGAGGAGGGTCCCTGTATCACTGCTGCTCCTGGCTCACAGCAGGACACAACACATCCATGCCAGTGCCAGATGCAGCTTGTGCCAATGCCGTGTCACCCCTGCACATGTCCCATTCCAGGCTGTGTTCATCTGTGGGCAGCAAGCGAGTTGGGGTTTTAATGAATGTGCAATTCTCACTTGTGCTGCAGCACTTTGCCAGGGACCATGTTATTTCATGTATCTAGGTCAGGCTTATTCTGGCTTTTGCCAGTGTATTTCAGGGAGTGTGAAGTGCTGCCCTTCCCCACCACACAGCCATGCTTCAGGTCTTATCATCTACTGCCAGGAGGATTCACTGGACCAGGACTCTCTGTGAAGCATTTCCTTCCCAAATGGGGGTTCCTCTTCATTCTCACAATGGGAATTCCACCCACAACCTTGAGACAAAAGCAAAGCAAAACAAAGTCAGCAGAGAGACCAATCACAGTCATGAATCCCCATGTACAGTGGGCTGCTCTGCTCCATCAGGATGATGCTACTGAGGAACCAACAGATCTCAACAGCAACCTCTTTGACAGACTTGAACTCCCTGAAAGCAAGGGAAGACCAAGCACATTTCCTTTACTAGGGGTAGGAGAGCCCCCTGCACAGGCTGCTGGTGGCCCTCAAGAGCAGCTTGCCTGCAGGAATGACGGAAGGTTCGGTGTGCAATAACCTTCCTCATCAACATGCTGCTCCTCTTGCCTGCTCATGCGGATGGTTATGGGGAGGCTAAAAATAGAGTGTGAGCAGGCTTCCACTTCACACAGACACCGAAACAAGATGCTGGGGTTTATCTTCATTGGGAAGTGCTTCCAACTGTGCTATGAAGTGTGGGGCAGGCTGCAGCCCTGCATGGGGCTGGTGGCCTGTCCTAGCCACATTAACATCAGTGCTGTGGGCATTTGGCTGCAGGGTAAAATCTCTGCAAAGCAAAGCAAAAGCCATGCCTGCACCACACACACTGTGGGGATGGATGCCTGAGAGGGACATAGAGTTGGGTTCTGTGGTGCCAGCCTCTGAGGCTGCCCATGGGTCCATTCAGTCATGCTACTGATGTGCAATGTGACCATCACTGTTCCCAAGGCACGCATTTGCTGCTGCTTTCTTAAAAATCCCTTAATCCATGCATGTGAAAGCCAGCTAGCAGCTTTTATTGGACTAACCAGTGGATCAGGGGAAAAAACCCTCCCAGGTAGACCAGCACTTAAAAATCCCTCTACCTATGCATCCCAGGTAGACCAGCACTACTCTCCCAGCTTGTTAGCTCCTTCCCAAGGTGTGGAAATATCTATAAAGACAGATTTTTCCCGCTCCAGAAAGCCATTACAGCCTGTAAGCTGGGGCAGGCACACATTGTCCATTTGGTCACACCTTCTTCATGTGAGAAAGCCCCGAAGGAAAGCTACAAGCCCAAGTATGAAATCCTGTTGATTTACCACTAGTTGCTGATGAACTTTTTGGCGGAAATCACAGTACAGATAACCTAGATCCCGCAGTGGGGGGAGCACAAATGGCAGCAAAGGACCTGCAAACTGCCCAGCAGTGGAAGTGCTGGTGCAGCAAAATGCTCTCTGAATAATTAATAATGAAGGAATAGAATCGTAGAATAGTTAGGTTTGGAAAGGACCTTAAGATCATCTAGTTCCAACCCCCTGCCATGGGCAGGGACACCTCACACT
>JASSUY010028994.1:0-32808 GCA_032466535.1 Forpus xanthops
TCTTTTAATCTTGGGTTTTCCAGATATCTTTTTGGTCTCATGGGTCCCGAGGAAAGTCACTTAGGCTCTTTGTGACCCATGTTCCCCATCTCTGATGAAGCCATTAGTTTCCACCTACTATGCAAGAGATGGGAAGGATTTGCTGCTCAAGTATAATAGAGAGCCAGAAAGAATGTCCTGAAGAAGCGTGGTGATACCGACGCTATGCAATGCTGTGCAAAAATCCATGAAATGTTTTACCTCACAAGCTACATTAAACTTTTACACTTGGTATTTAAGTATTAAGACAAGCTATCCTATAGAATTTTCTTTACCTAAAGACTAGGGCATAGCACAAAAATATATATTTTTTAGCAGGACCACACAGGGAGGGTATATGTTAAATAACTGGGCATGGATCCTTCCTAGGCACTGGTAGTTGTTGCAGGACTGTTGGTAAAGAAAATGTGTTATTTTAGTGTATGTTTTTCCTTGTGTAATGAGCTACCACATCAGTCAATTTTGTTCTCTGTAATACATCAAAGCAATGGGAGTGTATTAAGAATCAAATGAGGGTCTTGGCCTCTCATCTTAGTTTTATCTCCCCCAATAATAATGAAGCTGGGTAACTTCCTAGAAAATAACAAATTGTTATAAACAGCACTGGTTTGCCAGCTACTGTCATCGCTGATGGATAGTACTACAGCCTGAATGGGTTGTCCACATAGCTATTTGTCAGCACTGTCTGTGAGGAGCTCTGTGATAACACACTGTGCTAAATTCACTCTCGTGTCTACAAAGGAATAAAAAATGACTCATTTGAGTCAATAGATGTCACACAGAGTAAACAACAACAAAGCCAGGATGCAGTTATATTGCAACCTCACCAAAAAGAAATTTGTACTGCTGAATAGGTTGCTACCAATTTAGATGCCTGGGAACCTGGATATATGTTAGTAAGGTTAGTTCACTGTTGGTTTGTTATCTTCCTGCTAGAGGAGTTAAATGTATTTACTGCTTGCATGCACACACAGAAAACGTGCTTTTGCATCAATCACCCACATTTCTGCTATCGCTTGCAAATGCCATTGCAAAATTGACAATGATCTCCTTGTAATCTTATTTATAGTGAAGTGCAAATCTGTTGAGGTGCAGACTTTTCTTAAAAAATAAAGTGTAGAAACATGCTTAATTTCTGTGGTTCAGAGCTGTTAAATGAAGCGTAACTGATCAAAATGGACCCTGTGCAACACCAGAGCTGGGCAAACAAAGCAGAAGCTCTGCTTATAAGCAGCTGGGTGCTCCTCACACCACATCCCTTGGCATATCTTGGCCTTCCTTTAAAAAAAATCCCTTTATGCTAAAAACCATGTGCATTGAAACACTAAATTATATAATGTTGGGTGTAGGATAGGAGCAATCATCATGCACCATTGGTACTGCAGACCAGTAATAATGCATTTTCAGTTGTCAGCCTCTTCAAGCACAATGACATGTCGCTATTCCTAATAACAAACAAGGTGATCCCAGCAGCCACAGGGTTGACACCAGTTCCATCTTCCCTCACTCTTTCCTCTCAGTCAGCTGGTGAGTCTCTCTTCAGAAAAACAAGGAGTAGCTGTTTCTGCTGCTGGTGAAAAATCAGGCTGCCTTAGGAATACTTGCAGGAGAACACTTCCTCATCGATGCATTGGCATTGCAGAAACCTCAGTTTGAAGAGAAAAGTCAAGAGGGATATTTTGTGCATTTTCAGGAAAGAAAGAGAGGTTTGCTTCTTTTTCAGGATGGTTCACTGCATGAGACTCATAAAGCAGGATGAAGAATTCTTCACACATCTAATTATGGCATAATGCTGTCAAAGACTTTCAGGTTGCTGTTTCTGATATTCAAAGCCCAGTTTTCAGTGCTAGTATCATAGTATCTCCTTTTCCCTGATCATCTGGGATGGGGTAGTGGGAGGTGTCCCTGCCCAGAGGAGGGGGGTTGGAACTAGATGATCTTAAGGTCCTTTCCAACACTAACTATTCTATGATTCTATGATTTGATAAATATATTCTGAGGATGATAAAGGGAAAGAGATTATTTAGGAGCTCTGCTATGTGTATCTAGTGGCCTAAGACTGCTGTAGCCTTCACCCAGGCTATGTGACTTAGCACTGTCATAGAAAACTCCATAGCTTACTGAGCTCACCTATTGCCATAACTGCTCAGAAAAATGAGTGACTCACAACAAAGTACAGAGAAGTGGATGATCTGCTCAAGACTGAGTTAGTATCTTAATTTTCCTCATTGCTATTTCTACCTAGAGCTTCAAATGTGGCTGATGTTATGTCCTCAGGCAGTTATCATGTTGACTTTAATGAAGAATAAACGATCCATACTTTTGTTTTACAGAGGTTGGAATGACAGTAAATTGCTGCTTTGATAACAAATTGCTCAGTGCTACCTGGATAGTATATTTACTCCTAGATTAGACTAATTCAGTTGCTGAGTACAAGCCACATCGCATATGGTTCATAGAGCTCAAAAAGACTGTCACACTGTATCACGCTATCATGATTGGCGGAGTTGAAGTCAAAGGCTGAAACTTGATCAGTTGTTGGATTAGGAGACTATGTGAGGAGAAACAAAGAAATGACCCAGAGTAAAGTGGATACCTCAGTACTAGAAAGGTTATAGCTTGACCACACACATTCTTTAATAATGCATTTCCAACATAAACAGAGCCATAGGCACTTGGCATAAAAGACAGCTTCTCTTTTTTGCAGGTCATCAATATACCATGTTTACATTGTCAGGCTGGTCTCAACAGTGTTAAATTATAAATTAGACTCAGTGCAAGTAGAGATGCAAACACTGATCAGTATACTGTAGCAGCCAGAACATGCACTAGCAATTCATTCCTTTCAGGTAAGGATTTTAATAGGAAACCTGGGAAAAGCTGGACTCTGAAAGTTTCAGAAAGTGTTTAAAGGTGTTTTTGTTCTTGATGGAAGATCACTTGGGAACAATTTCAGCTAAGCACCATTTCATAAAGGCGTCCTTGAAGTAGCTTGAATTCAGCATAGAGTAAAATTACATTTCTTAAGGACAATCATCTGTGGCATACAATATTGACACACTAAAATGCCAGTGACAGTGGTGGTGACAGCGGTAAGTTATTCAAGATTTTTAGGTTAACAAATGATGACAGTCCTTAAAATACCCAGCTGGAAAACAAAGCAATTGCTTTGGGAATGCAAAGAAGCACAGGTATCAAAAACATCTGAAGCAAACACAAATATTTTCTATTTGTGTTGTGACCTGTAGATGACAGCAGAAGTCCTTTGATCTCCCTCTCCAGCAAGCTGATTGAAAATGTAATAAAAATATTTCTTGAAATCTTACCGTGATGTTGAGATTTCGTGGGTACTTTAAAAAATAATAAAAAAGTTTATAGACTTCTAATAATATTATAACATCAATTTTATATTGTTAAACATTGCTAAGTGCCCACTTACCATCTACCAACAGAGCTGGTGTGAAATAGCAGTGTGGTGAATGCTGCCGAGCTGACTTTCTGCCACTCTCTCTCTTTTTGCTGAGCTGACCCTATGACACAGCAAGAAGTATTTGGGCAGCTCTGCTCAGCCAGGCTGTTCCCTTTCTGTAACCTGGAAGGGAGTGGGCTCGAGGGCAGGTTCAGTGTGCCAGAATGGTTACTCAGCCTGCACAAGTGGTCACTTACAAAGTGCCATTTCCCTTGACATGAGCATGATATGGACGCTGAAAAGAAATGTGCCTTCAGGGCGTCCCAGCTTGAATGAACATGCCGAGCCTGTTGTGGAAGCAACCCGAAATGGTCCTCAGAGGCCTCCTCCATTTCTTTTTCATAAAGGAGAGTTGAGTTTGTGTAACCCACTTATCTCTGCTTCTCCAGCTCCTTGACAAAAGAGTTTTGTTTTCCTTATTTCACATGAGGGCAAGAGCTGTCTCATACTGCTGATACCAAAGCTGCTAACTGTGTAATCCTTAGGGCAGAGACAAATAAGTGTGAACAATGTCTTATGTATGTGTCAGGCTTCTTCCACAGATCACTCGGTTAATTATAAAGCATTTCTGGACATAGAGCCATCAGTGTTTGAAGGGCAAAGTCTCTTTTTAAGACTGTGTCTCTACCTACTTTTACCTGGCATCTGCCAAGATGGGAGAGCAAATCCTAAGCTAACAAGCTATCTTAGAAGAACTTCTCTTTGGCAAAACGAAAGAATATTTGGGAAGAGGAAGGGCAACTGTGACAACGTTTGAGGCTCATTGTTCCTGTGTTCAAGAAAGAGCACTGCTGTGATTAGGTCTGAGCTCCTGGATCACAATAGGAAACAAACTTTCACCCAGTATTTCTAGACTAGATGGGACCATTTCATATGGAAGGGACCTACAGAAATCATGTAGTTCAACTACCTAACCCATTCAGGGATGACCAAGTTAAAGTATGTTATGAAGGACATTGTCCAAATGCTTCTTGAACACTGAGAGGACTGGGGCACTGACCACCTCTCCAGTGTTTGACTACCCTTTTGGTAAAGAAATGCTTTCTTACTGTTTACTCTGAACCTCCCCGGGTGCAGCTCTGAGTCATTCCCACACATCCTATCAATGGATCCCAGCAAGAAGGGATCAGTACCTCCCTCTCTATTTCCCCTCCTCGGGAACAGCTCTTGTAGAGAGCAACAAGGCCAGCCTTCAGCCTCCTTCTCTCCAAACTAGGCAAACCCATTGTCCTCAGCTGCTCCTCACAGGACATGCCTTCCAGCCCTATCACCAGCTTTGTTGCCTCCTGGATGCATTCAAGGACCTTCATGTCCTTAAATAGTGGGGCCCAGAGCTGCAGCCAGTGGTCAAGGTGAGCCTGCTCCAATGCTGAATCCTCTTGCCAATGTGCAGTCACGAAACCTCAGCTTAACCTGGATACATGAGCCTGCAGCAGGGACACTTTACAAAACATAGAGCCTCTAGGTTCAAGTTCAGACTAAAAGCTGGAAAAAATCTAGTCCAAGACAAAAGTTATCTCCTGGAGATACTTTCTATGGGAGGTGCTATATGGCAGCAGGATGCCGAAGTGACTATTGATTGTTAAGACTTATTTGTATCCTAATAGGAAAGAAGGTCCAGTCAGGATTAGGCTCCAGTCTGTTATCTGATAGACACACATACAGTCCTAATACCAAGCTGGTTACAGATATTTTTTGGGACTTTTTAATTCATTTGTGTGTTTCATATCATGCCAACCAAATCAAAAGAGGCATAGCTGAAAGAGGAGACGAGTACTGCATGTCTGTCCAGTACCTTGGATTCCTGGGGTTTTCTTAACTTGTTTTACCTGGTGAATTAAAAGTTCTTTGAAAGAACTTTTCTGAAATTCTGTTTGGGGAATTTGTGTATCTATATAAAATTTTAGCTTGCTCTATATATTTTCCGAAGATTCCTTTTCTCCAATTAAACAAATTATATTGCATTTGTAATCTGTTTTATGGTACTTGAGACAGTCTCTCTTCCTCCCTTACCCCCACCCAAACCAACAAACTAGGAGTGAGAATTTAAATGAAGAAACAAAGCCCACCATACTTCCTGTGATCATTACCATCCATCTGACAGAGGTTTGCATCAGCTGTGTTTGCTTTTCTTTCACTTTACCCACAACTGGTGCTAAAGTTAATTGGAAGGGTTTCTGGTGTGTAAAGGATTCTAGGAACATACAGCCTGGAACATAAGTTCATGGCCACATTTTTGGGCAAAAGTTGTGCTCGAGTTAGGAATCAAGGCAGTTGTGGTCATCCTGCCTATAAAGACAGAGCTCATAGGTGAACCCATTTTCCCCAGTGATGGGCTTTTCTTGCTTGGGAAGCCAATTTTTCCACTTCTGGCTGATGCAAGGGTAATTGCCAGCCCACAGGAAGTGTGGGCAATCAGCAATTTTGGGCCTCAACCTGAGTTTGCCTGCTAAGCTAGCCTTTGGTCCCAGGTCAGTAGCTATTTCAGTCTAAGGTCAAATGGCTGCAATGATACTGATTTGCAGGAAATAGTATTTGTTTAGTCCTTGTGAAAATCTGGTTTAAATAATCCAAATTACTTTTCAGTGATTAATTTTCAAGCATGAGATTTTGCCACCTGCACACATGAAGAAGCAGACTTTTGGGCATACAAAACTATGAGCTTGAGGGAAGCTGGCCTGCAATCCCCATGGAAATTGGGCTCACAGTAATGAGGTGAGTGAGATCCCTCAGCTACTCAAATTGCTATTGATCCAGCTGGGAATCTGATCAAATGTATTTGTCTTTATTACCAACATAGTGAGTAGGTTGGATGCGGAGCTTATTTCATTTGCTGCTAGTCACACTGGGACAAATCTTAGAGTCCCTGAAATCCAAGTGAATTATACTTGCTCAAAGCCTGCGACCCTTTTAGAGTTTAGCCTACTGACCAATTTGTTGTAACACTTTACAAAAGAGTCTAAATGAATACCCATTGAATATAGGAATTACTTCTTGCCCCAGATCAGTAAGTACTAGTATGCTACAGTGTACAGCAGCAAAATTTCCTGTTCTATGGTGAGAAGCATTCAACTTCTTCCATGCAAAGTAATCAAGACCAATACGACAACAGATAAATCCTGTGTCATTATTTTCTAAACATAACAATGAGATTAGAGTTAGGAACCAAACTACAGCTGTAAGAATTTTGGAGAAATCTGATGAAGGAAACATTCCTACTCACAAAAATAGAAATTGCCAGAGCTTGGCAAGACCTTACTGAAAACCAGTAGGCAGTATTGGCTGGGACCTAGGGGTAAGAGCCCCCCCCCCCGCCCCTTAACATTGTTCGGTGGGGTCCACGAAATGAGATGGTAGCATAGGGCCAGCTTCCCAGAGGTCAATAGCAGTCACTGTGTTGAAGCTGTATCAAGGTAGGATGGACTAATAAAATCTCCTTTTCACTATGCAGACATGGTTACTGGTGGGATTTACACAAACACTGATGTAGACAGGCATCTAATTTCCCTGGAAGTGGGTATTATTTGATCTCAGTAAGAATCAGGCACCCATCCTGACCTGCATGTTTGGTAAAATCCCATAAAGTGCACATGGGCCTCAGTGACTGTGTTAGATCCGTGGAAACCGATGCACCTTCAAGAAACTGAGCCTTGGAAACTTTACAGCAGCTGGGCTGTTTAGCAGTGACCACTGCAGATAGTACAAGTGCCTGCTGCTTGCCTCATCTCTAATTCTGGTAGCCTTTGCAAGCAGGGTCCTGACTTTTAGCCTGTTGCAGTGGCTTTCACTTTATTGTACCCCTTGTGCCTGCTTCCAGGCAAGCCTGTATTGTCCAAGCCATTCTTTGC
Organism: Forpus xanthops; assembly: GCA_032466535.1. Classification (NCBI taxonomy): domain Eukaryota; kingdom Metazoa; phylum Chordata; class Aves; order Psittaciformes; family Psittacidae; genus Forpus; species Forpus xanthops. The sequence continues at coordinate 7,357 of JASSUY010028994.1, forward strand.
CTTCAGTTGGTTGTTTTCCAGGTTCCTGCCAATGGCTGTGTGATGAAGAGTAAGCCTCAATATTGTTTTGCTTAGATCTGCCTAAGTTTCTCCTTTGTTGTAGCTCTAATTTCCAGAGGCTTCCCAAAAAGCCCATTAGCCCTGTCACCTTTGCAGCTGGAGAGGTTGCAGTGCACTCTCCCACCCAGCTGAGCTAGCTGCTCTCCAAATCACTTCTACCACTAACTCGAGAGACCAGTGTCTCCATCTCCTTTAACTACATATTAGTTATAGCCTGCACTGTAGAAATACAATGAATTTGGCATGAAATGACAAAACAGAGTTGTTTATCACTCTATAAACCCTGGAGGGCCAAATGGTTTTGACACTCAGGCAGTGGTGCGATTATAAATCGAGCCTTTGGGCTGCAGCAGTCCCAGGGCTGCTGCTCTCTCTCAGCAATACATCCTCTGCTGGCTCTTTGCTTGCCAGCTCATTGCAAGGCTCTTTCTACTGTCCATTTTAGTGTAGTGTGTGGGTTTCAGCTTTGTGCCTTGCCTCTCCCCTGTGTCCCTCCATAAACTCTGGAAACAAGAGAAAACAGCAGCAGGCAATCATACATGTGGCTCTCAGAACCCAGAGTGGCACACCATGAGATGATTGTGGAGAGGGGTCTTGGGCATGCTGATTTCTAAAATGAGGCTTAGCACTTGTAATCCCGATTTCTTTTTGTTAACACAACCTTTGTTTGTAAATCCAGCACATGGAGCTCTTATTCTGTCTCTGAAGTGGAGCTATGGGTGTCCTCCAAAATCCACAGTCAGGGGGTAAGATTTAGCATTAAAGACTATTATGTCCAAAATTGACTAATTCTGTTCTTGAATTATAATATGCACAACAAACAATTGAGCTGCAAAAACAGGTTTCTTTTTTTTCAGAGTACAAAATCAGTGTCTTTAATTTACACGAGATCATGTTTCATATCAAAGCAAAGAAGCTGGATAGCTGTTTTTTATCATGAAAAGGGGAGGAAAAGCTTTCTTATAAAGTCATTAAACTCGGGAAAGCATTCCTCTAGCAAATCTCCTTGTTCCCTCAGTTGTATTTCCTGTCACACTTATGCTATTTGTTTATGCATTTGGGGCTCCTGTTAAGAAAATGGCAAGTGGGTTAATGGAGAGTTCTCAAATACTTCTCCTGTGTGGCTGCGGTCCCCCTGGGATTGATTTAATTGTTCCTACAACTAAAGCGGTACCGTCTTAAGGTTCTCTAGCTCAGATAAACATCTTTAATCACTTTCATGTTGAAATAAAAGGAGCTTGGGAATGTGAAACTTTAGTACACTTTGGTTCCTGAAAAGAGAACTTAGGGACACATTGCAGATACATATATAAATCATCTTGCTAACATTAGAGGAAGGGTTTCCTATCAGGTTTTCAGGATGCTTTCATGTAAGTAGCTCCTATTATTGCAGCTAAAATATTTTGCACATGTGAGCTGCTCTTTGGATGCTGGGAGTGCAGCTGTACAACTTCAGCTTCACTCTGAAGCTGAGACTGGTCATTATAGTACGTGTTGTCGCGTATCAGTCTGACAAATTCTGAAGTTTAACTTAACTGGAGGCTTGCCAAGTGGTAGACTCAAGCCAAGGTCTGTTCTCCTCTCCATGAGCAGATGGGACTCCCACTGACATGAATGGAGAAAATAATAAATACTCTAACAAACTCCTAAAGAGGTAGACTGGTATCAGGCTTAATTATCCACATTTATGCCAAAGAATGCCTATGCCAGCAGGTGCTCCTGGTGATAAGTTTCCCAGAATGAACCATCACAGAAAGCAGAAAGGTATATTTTTTAACTATTTTTTATTTTTAATGATAAGCATTTAATCTGCCACTGGATCTAATTAGTAGGCATGGCAAAAGAGAGCTGTACTGCTGCTTCACGCCTCATTTCTCCTACTTGCACATGAATGATGCTATTAATACTAGAAACCAGCATCCTAGTTTGCCTTTGGGCTCTGCAGAGCAGCTAGAAGAAACACTGCTGTGTGTACCAACCTTCCCCAAACGCTCTTCTTGCTCAGAGAGAAACTTGCTCAAAACACTTATCTGTGTAACTTTGTGTAATAAGTAATAAAAGAGCATGTTTAATTGTGGATTTTTGCAGGGGAAGAAAATAAGAGTTCTGTAATACTGTGTCCAGGACTTCTGACAGCATGTTAGCATTTCCAATCTATGCTGGAGATAGAGAGTGGGATCTTGATCACAGAATCATAGAATGAATCATAGTTTGGTTAGGGTTGGAAAGGACCTTAAGATTACCTAGTTCCAAACCCCTGCCATGGGCAGGGATGCCTCACACTAGACCATGTCACCCAAGGCTCCATCCAAACTGGCCTTGAACAGTGCCAAGGTTGGAGCATTCACTTCTTCGGGCAACTCATTCCAGCGCCTCACCACCCTCATAGTGAAGAATTTCTCCTTATATCTAACCTGAACTTCCCTTGTTTAAGTTCAAACCCATTACCCCTTGTCCTATTGCTACAGTTCCTGACGAAAAGCCCCTCTTTTCATCCTTTGCTATTCATTACCCTGATGTAAGTTTACTGACTTCAGCAAAGAATATGGTGAAAATGTCTTTTCTCTCATTAAATGAAGCCAAATCCCAACTCTTCAGCATAAGAATAGTGTAACATGGGTAGAATCAGGTCCTGTCCCCTTTTGCTTCAGCACTTCATAATTTTCTTCCAGTTGAAGAGCCACATTAATCCATTTTAGATGTTACTGTCATCCTGCAATAAAATAGGGCTGGTTTATTTCAACATACTGGAAAGGGAACTCATAGCCTTTCTCACACCTTCAGAAGGTTTTGTGGATTTGGTGTATCTGATTATCACTGCACATTCAGCATTCTCAGGAACTTTACTGCTCCTTTTCATTATTTTTACTACGTTCCGTATGTAATGAACACAAAGGCAGAACCTAGGAGCAAGTAAAAATTCTGTTAAAGTTCATATTCAAGAAGTTTTGTTTCACCACTTCTACAGTCTTATTTTTTTTATTGTTTAATACCTGCTATATTTTCAATCCACAAAAAAGAAAAGTTACAAGAAGCTTATCATGCAGATCATAACAACTTCCTACCTTAAACTCATTTATAAGGTTTCCCTTTCCTTGGGAATTTCTGCTGGAATCATTTTACTGATTGAATCCTGCTTGCTTCAGGACACAAGGGGGAGTGTTATCCAGACGGGAAAAAGAGCAGTGTGTTGTCTACAGCATGGCAAAGAAAATTAGTCACATAGGTATCATTTTCTTGTTTTCTTTCATGGCCTTTAATGCTCTATTTACATGGGGTATATCCATCATGCACACCCCAATATTTTCTGCAGGCTAAGACATCGAGGCATTATAGCAGACCCCAATAAATCAGCTCTCTGGTGTGCCCTCTTGCCTAGTTGATATTTACAAATGTAATATTCTTCCAGCTTTGAGTCCAAACCAGAAACCTGTCCTCCTGGCTACTCTAATGATTATAGCTATTTTTCCTGCTCCTGCTAAATTACTTAGAAGTTTAGTTTAATATACATTACTTATTACAGTCAGATGATGATACTACTGATCCTTCTGTTTTAGTGGGCAATATTCCAGGTCTCTCACTAAGATAAACTGCCCAGATTTGACCTCATAGTTTATCCTCTTCAGAACCAGATTATTGTCTCTTAAAACTGTTGAGATGGTGCAGTTAATACTTGCTATTATTTTAGAGGCCAGAGCCATAATCTCCATCATAAGGATTTAAGTACTTTTTACATGCTTAAATTTTTCAAATACGGGTCATATCTTGCCATTGATTTTTACGCAAAACTTTCAGTGTTTTTTGCAGTAATTGGGTTTTTTCCTCTTGTGATTTCACACCACAGGATCCGAATGATGCAATCACATTCCTAATACAAATTTATGAACTTTGTAACATCGAATTGGTGCTATAAAACAAAATCATTTTCAGTCTAAAGGGCATGTGTGTGTGTATTTGACAGACCTGTGCATCATTCTGCAAGCGACCATTTTTTTTAATATCAGCCAGTGAAACAAAGTTATACGTGAGTGATGTTGCTATTATTGAACTGATGGTAAGCCCAAGCATTGCACTGTTCCCTCCCTGAAATCATTTGATACTACAGTGGCATTCCTGCTCAAACGCTACAAATCAAAGGACACAGACTGAACTTCAAAGGGAAATTGAAATGTCCACATGAAAGGCGAGATGAAAGTCCAGATGGAAAGACAAGTGTGCCTTGCTTTGGCTCATCAGATAAGTTGGGAACCAGGTGCATGGTTGAATCCTGTCATCAAAATAAAATCTTCATTCTTTTTTGTGGGGTGAGAGTCTGAGGACATGCAGATTTGTCGCCCCATCTATTAAAGGTATCTGTTATTACAGTGCTCAAAACAAACAAAAGTTCATGAGAACCAAGTCGCTTTTTTTTCCCCTTCTCTACCAATTACACTCAGACTTTTATGTTTGTTTCCTGTTTCTCTTCAAGTAAGCAGAAACAAAGCAGACTTGTGGAATGACAGATAATTAAAGCTGTAGAGAAGAAAGAGAATGGAAAATTAAACGTACGTTTGAAAGTCTACTACAACTGAAATTTGACTGCTTCCTCAGGACCAAGCATTGGGAACGCCTGATCTGGAGGACCTGGTAAAGCATCACCACAGAAAAGAGGTTTGGGATTTTGTAGAAAGTAAAAAATAACAATAGTCATTAAAAAAAAAAATCAACAGAATTACTGATAAGGAGAAAAAATATAGCTGCAAAGAATCTTTTTTCCTTAAGTTGTGTTCTTAAAAAAAATGTTGCACTCTTAGAAAAAGAGGTTTGAAAAAAAAGTATGTTATTACACATCTTTTGAGATCCTGCTAGAAATGCTGTTTCCTTTAGCTACAATGGCTGTCACCCTCACTTATGTGAGGAAGGGGACCAAAGTTCTTGCCAGCCAAAAGAGACAAAGCAGTCACTAAAGATACTCTATTTTCTCTTAGCAGCTTTTAAACCAAATCCCACTAGCAATGGGCACACCCAGGCACTGGAGTCTATCTGAGAAGGGTTTACCTCCTCCAGACTTTGCCTTCTGAAGACTGGGTATGCTCAAGAAGTTGAATGGCTCTGCTGATAGTTGTTCTAGAAGAGTTGGTCATTCCAGAGGGAATTAATTCCTTGTAGTTTGCATCTCTGTCTTAGAACAGGATAGTCATCTCTGGGAGATACCTAACTCCATCATTGACTTTAAAAGGAGCTGTCTAGTTTAGATGAGACACAAGTTATATGCTATTTTAAAAATTAGTTCAAGTAAGAGGAATTCCATGCCAGTTCTGTGATCAATACCTCTTCTTCTCCCAAAATTATCCCGTGCAAGTGGAAGACTTACTGACTTGAGAGGTTTTTATAAATTCTAAGACTGTCACAGTGTTTACAGCAAGAAACTCAGTCTGTCTCTCAGATGATTTCTCCTATGATAATATTGTTTTTCTCAGTGCAGGATATCGATAAAAGAGCTAGTCTTCCCTTTCTTCTAGTGTTATTTCATGGTCAGTAATAGATTGCAACTTATACTTCATCTCTCGTTTTGTGTCTCAAGTCACTGATCCATAGACATTGACGATCATTCACTGCTGAGTTGTCAGTGATTCAGAACCTGTAACATCACTTTTCACAACCTGACTCTTCCTAAATTAATTGAAACCAATGGTTTTAACATTCTGATCAAGTCAAATGTCCCCCTAGTTTCATTAGAGCCATCTTGAAGTTGAATGTATGCTCATAAAAGATCATTTCCAGTTCCTTCTGTTACTGCCTAGGCCCCTGGCATTAGTGTACAAGCAATTAAAGAATCTATTCTGTTAATATCCCTGAGTGTCTTGATTAATTTTGTTCTTGACATATTTATTTTTGTGCTAAATGAATGTTCATTTTCCTCCTTTTCTTGTTCTCCCCTTTTTGTTCTTAATTAAGTGCCATCCTGTCCAGGTTAAGCAGACTGCACCTGAGGAAGATTGTTCCTGCTGCTGTTGCGGTGGAAGCCATCCAAATTACACTGATCTCTTCCTACAGAAGTGGGGTCCCAACACCAAGCACTCCTCCTCTGTACCCTGCATGTATGCAGTGATTCACTTTAGGATCTTTAACTGTTGACTTCTTTGGCTCAAAAAGTACAAAGGATCTCAAATAAAATAAGCTGGACATTTGTCTCCAGAGGACTGTCCAAGTCATTCCCTTCCAACAGATTGAAGGTGGAAATTCAGAGCCAATTTCAAAAAAAGGTGGTGTTGCTTTTCAGTGTCAAACACTGGGTTAGTGTATTCCACCCACTCACAGCTTACTACACACTTGGAGTAGACTGATTTCAACTGGGCTATTTCTATAGATACCAGCTGGTGAGCTGGTCCTTTCCCTTTGCTTCTACTTTAGTTTAGAGAGGTGCAGATCAAGAATCCTTCAGATGAAATCTTTTGCAATTACTCAAGTGCGCAAGTGGTGTTAAGAAAATCTCAGCCTTTGCTCCCAAATATAATTTTACCTCATTTTGTTACTGCAGGACAGTCAGTTCATATTGGTTTTCTGGAGTCCACATGCAAGTTTATCCCAGAAGAGTGGCATGCTGTGACTCCAGTGCGTGCTGCCTGGGCTCCTTGTATAACAACAGCCTTCTCCAGAGCACATGGGATTAGGCCAGATTTTAGCCACATACACTGCAAAGCAGGTTCAGGACTTCTCAGCCATGCCAAGCCTGAACATAGGCCATATCCGCCAAAGGAGAAGGAAGGGGAAAAGTACAAGCATACCTGGGCTGAGAGCTCAGCACAAGCAGTGGGGGCTGAGGCTTCCTGCTGCCTCTGCTGCCTCCAGCTGGGATGGGAGGTGTGGGGACAACCCCAGGGTGCCAGGAGGTGCTTACTCCCCCTCTTCACGCCTCCACACTGTTTTCTCTCACATCCCAAGCGGTCTCATGGAGATGGTGGCAGTGACAGCAGAGCTGCCATCCTGGCCCTCCAGCCCTCTGGCAGAGGAGAAGGCGGCAGCAGGACGTGGGCTCATTTCCTCCTGCAGCTGAGCAACTGCTTACTCTGGCTCTGCTTAGACCTGGCCTTAGTATTAAAACTGTAAATATAGTTTTCTAAGGAGCATTGGCCAAAGCTTCTTCCTTCTAAAATCTCTCTTAATGCCATGTGGTTATTTCACAGGTCATTCATCACTTCTGCTCTCCTTTTGGTGCACACAAGCTGGGGTTCAATATTTAAGAGATTATTCCTCAGAATAAATATAAACATCGACAACCCTGTCTCAGGACCCTGCACAGCAGTTTTAGAGACTGGATTTGTGCCTCTGGTCCCAAGCAGTCACTTAAGCAAGTGGGTTTAACAGAGAGATGTTTAAGGGAAAGGAGAAAAGGGAAGGGACAATAACGTTGCTTTGGGAAGCCTGGACACACCAGAGCCAGAGGCCCTTGGAAAACCTTTGCCAAGGCAATGCTTCCCTGCCCTTGGGAGGCTCATGGAGGAAACTGCACACCAACCTTCCTTCCCCAGTGCTTGCCGCCACAGAGGATTCCCACCAGCGGGAGGGATGCTGCGCACTGCAGAAGAGGCTGTCTGGTTTCTGGGATTACCCAAAATTGAGGCAGGCACTGTTCTGCTGCTGGGAAGGGAGGACCCAACCTCTGTTTCTGCTAAACGTGCTCACTGCCCATGACTAGTGGTGTTTTTCCCATTCACTGAGCTTGCTGATTGGTCCTCTCCCTGCTCTGCCCGTTGAAAGTCATTCCCTCTTGCTGTGTATGCTCTCCCACTAGCCACGAACCCACAGAGTGCTGTAGCTAACCGTGTTTGCTGCTAGTTTATCAGGCAATTTATTGGTTACTGAAAACCTTAGCCTCTGCTTTTGCTTTTGTCTTTTAAGTCTTCCAGCAAGCCCTGCAGCATTTCAGTAGCTTTAGAACATGTGATGACGTGCTGAATCCAAAATGGAGCTTTTCCCTGACTTGATGAAGAGAAAGAAAATCTTACCCTTCTGAGGTCCCTGTCTGCCCAGCATTTCTTTCCGTAGTGCTGCTGGCTTTGGGAGGCCCTTCACACTAGGGCAACACTAAGCCAAAATGTGCTGAGCTGCATTGTCTGGGAGAAACTTCATCATCAGCTGATGAAGGCTGGCAAGGCTCTAGCAGTCTCAGCTGAGGATTTGTCCCAGCGAACATCTTGAAGATGAAAAATACAGTCAATTAAATGGATGGGAAGTCATCAGCATGGTGATATCTTAACACACAATTGGAGTGATGAGCAGTTTGCTGCTTGAAAGACATTCATTAGATAGTTGGGTCTCCTAAAAACCTAGAATGAAATTAAAATCACAAGGTCAAAAAAGAAAATACTATGTTATTCCTCTGTAATCAGAAAGGATATTTATAAATAAGAATATTCTTTTAATCACGGCTCCAGCTGATGCAAAAAAGAAGAGTAACATAATAGGAAATTAATGCTGGAAAAATCATTAACTCCAAGAATACATAAATGTAAAAATAAATTTCAGGCTGCTGCCATTTGAATTTCATTGTATTTCAGGCATGGATAAACAAGGTCAGCTCTGTAAGCTCTGATTCTGGTTTCTTGGTCTCAGATAAACTCCATTACAAATAATTCCCTGCATTTTAGACTCCTGAACTATTTCTTTTAATAACGGGAGAGAATGGATAGCTCAAGTGATTAAGTGATATTGGATTTTTCAGCTATACAGGAAAATACAATGGTGACAACCAGACTGAGGCTTTAATACATACATTATTATTCTATTCGTTTTACTGAAGGAAACTTGAGGGTCCATTTCAGCCTTTAGGTAGATAAAAATTCAAAGTACCTGCTTAAACCCTATCCAGCAGTCATGGTCTTGAACTTTGGCTTGGTTTTGATCAAAGATGGAAGTGAATTTGAAGTCAGGGAGACAGAAACCTCCCCTTCCTTTGATTCCCTTGATGATGCTAATGCTATAGGATCACAACCGAAATAAAGGTATTCCCTGCTGAAAGACACCAGATTTTTAGCACTAAATGCATTTTTTACCTTGTTCCCTATATTCCCAAGTATAGGACAGCTGAGACTATATTACACTTGGGATTTAAGGTGAGAGGAAACAATCTAAATTGAAAATGATTTTTCCAAACCTGTAAGCTAAAAGGAGAGTACTGCAGTAGTAGGAGACTTGCGTTGCTAGAGCTGAAAAAGCATGGCAATGAGAACATGAGCAGATAGGGGCTGGAGGGGCAAAGCTCTGCTATCTGCATAGGTTTCTCTGCTGTCTAAAGGAGACCTTGCATTCTGCCATGTTGTATTACACATGCGCATGTGCATATACATAAGCGAACTAATTGCACATAAGTAAATTGATTCATGTATCACATTCACGGTGGGTAGGAAGGAAGCTGAGGAAAGTTTTGTATATATGAATGTCCATATTCTTTTCCTGTGCAGTTATCAACTAGGAGTTGACGATCTCTGTTAGTTTTTTAACTGACTGCAAAACACCCTCCATATTTCCCCTCAGGACTCTTGAGACAGAATTTCTAGAGACAGGTTTTTCTTTTTGAAAAGCCTTAATGTTCCTTTTTGACTGGTAAGAGACAGAGTGAGCGAAAGAGCCCAAAACGCTTGCTTCTGAAGTGATCCATTTAGTTCAATTCCCATCCCCCTCTGTCCTTTTATGAATTGTTTGGAAAGGCATCTTTCAGCTGCTGCAGATGTGCTGCTCTGTCAATTATCAGGCTTAAATGGTAGGGTTTACACATTTTTGTCTCCAGCAAATTCTACTATAAACTTCTTTACCTCTTCCTTAATGGCTTCCTAATGTATTTTAGTGAAAGATGGATATCCCATACTCTCTTTTAAATACCTCATTCTTTAGATATTTTATCTTGACAGTTCTGCCTTCTACAGCTGGCAGTCTCCCAAACACAGAAGCACATTTTTGTCTCCTGTAGACCTACCATGACTAAATGTTATCATGACAATTTTATACTTGAGGTTATCATTGTACGGCACAGCAACTGCTGCTTGTCAGCTTCTTCCATAGAGCACAGGGGCAGTGGTAGAATGGAGAGATTTATGATTTATAATGCTGTAGCACAGAAACCAAGAGCTCTAAACTCAGTATCAAATTATCACACATTATAAAGCTCACCTCAGGTTGGATTACCAATAAGGAGCAACAGCTGCCCTGTGTCAAGGCAGATGTTCCAGACGGGGCACATTGTGGAAGAGCATGCTGCATTGGAGGCCCTTCAGTGATTGCAGGGATACTGGTAACCGGAGCATTTATCTGCTTCCTGAGAGAAACTAGTTGTCATTCCTGATTCATGCAAAGTAGCAATTAAAGAAATGTTTCAACAAAGATACACACCAGGTTTAGTATCTGTAGGACTGATGAATATCTGTGCTTATTCCGTTTAGAATCATAGAGTGGTTTGGGTTGGAAGGGACATTAAGGATCATCCAGTTCCAATGCCCTGCCATGAACCTTCAACTAGATCATGTAGCTGAATTTACTTCAATTCTGCAAAAGTTAGAGGAGTGGGAAGAAAATCTGCTGTGAGTTCCAGTGACTGGAATTGCATAGAGCAAATTCTGCACAAGATTTTTACAAACGCATACCTAAAGAAATGCATGCCAGCATGCACTATGCTGTACCCATCTTATCCCCAGTGTAACCTTATTGCTGACATGCTAACCCTGAACATTTTATCTCAAGATTCATTAGGTATTTGAATAATAGCTTGTTTTTTGAGTTGTTACTTTTTTATTATTATTATTTTCAAAGTGATCATGGTAAAATCAATATTTTTTTTAGTATTTCAAGGATAATATATGGTACTTGCCGAAGCTTGGGCTTTACCATTTCTGCTTCACAGCAGCATCTCCCATGCAGCACCCCAAACTGACTTCTGAACTACTTTTAAGTAAACTGAACAGAAAAGCAAAAGGCGTTTATTAGGAGTGTTACAAATGCCCACTGCAAAAGCCTAGACAGGATGAAAAATAGAATAAAAAAGCAAACCTGTGCAGCTACAAAAATGTAATTCAGACCCATAATAGATCTGCTGGCCCTTAATAAAAAGTATGAGTCTATAAGGGCAAGAACACTGAGATCAGTGCTGCTTGGGGAGATGCGCCTCAGCTCTGAAACGCTGACACTTCAGAAAAACTTCATTTTTCCTCATCAATGCCAAGTTTTAAAGTTCTCAATTTTGTCTTTCATCAAGAAATCAAATCATCACCTTTTTTTTTTTTTTTAAAGGCCAGCATTTCTGAAAAAAAAGAAAAAAAAATGGTTTGCGCTCTAATGGACAAAACACTAGAAATCTCTCAAGTTTATCTTTCCATGATGCTGCTGTTGAGAGAAAGGGCAATGGCAGCTAACACTTACATGCCTATACTGGTAGCCTATACTATAATAGTATGTTCATAATAAAATGGACTCTCAGAAAGAATCCTCATCCCATGGCCACACTGTCCATCAAGGGTTATCAGTTTAATACACATAGACTAGCTGGATACATTACCAGGTATAATACAAATCATACATACCATGCCCGCTGACAATTTGATATAAGCTTAAGGCTTAGCTTCTCTCCAAAAGAACATACAGTCCTCAAAAGTCATAGAGTTTCATCATCAGAAAAAAGTAAAACCTACCTTCTATGTATTTGCATATATGTGAGAAAAAAAAAGCTATTTCCCTCCTGAAGGAATAGGAAATAACCCACCAAGCTAAAGGAAATAAGAAATATATTTTGAACCTATGCTTTGTTTTCTGCAGCTGGAAGTTTCAAGCCTATGTACTTCTATAATCCCAAATTCCAAGCTTTAAGCACCCAAGGCACATATGTTATAGGCATTACTTAAGAACAGCTATTCTTCAGACTTCAAATCGGGTAAAAGGATGACAGGAAAACTATTCCTACTTTTATGATAGTCGTTATTTCTTCTGAAGACCATGGCTGCAAGTGACAGAGCCCAGTTACATGCCCTTGCGCTGGCCGTACCATTAAGGGCTGGGCTGCAGACCCCAGTTTCTGCGGCAGAGCGCTGGGAAAGCATGCCAAGCAGTTTGGTTTAAAAAAGCCGGAAAACAGGCTTCTTGCAGAGAAACACCTCCCCCACCTTGCCAGAAAAAGAAATTCAGCAGCCTGGGGAGGGGGAACAGATCAATTGCCAGAAATTAGGCTGCCAACTCGCTTCCCCATGTTCTTTCTCATTATTGCTCAAATAACCATTTGTACTCACACCAGATGCTTGTTAATCAAGGCCAATTAGTCTATTTTGCTCAGAAAATTTCCAACCAGCAAGACAAATAGTTCAAATCGCACAGAGGTCAACCAAAGCAGGAGCACCGGTGACAGTTTCATGTGTGTTTAGCCAAATAGAAAGCAGACATGGCAAGGGCATTCATATACAGTTCCCACATGTATTGTGCTGTATCTTTACACCAAAGTAACGAGTTCTACTTGCTCTGGTCAGGCAGGGAGTTCAGACAGCAATTTGGCCTCTTCAGGTGTTTGTCTGCATGTTGATTTAGACTAATATCCTATGCTGATTTCCTAATCTAAGTTGGCCCAAATGTCAGTGTAAATAAGGCTTAAAGGTAATACTATTAAACAAGATCTTCAGGTGTACTTCCTCAGCTGGGTACACTGAGAACCAGGGCAGCCCGGACACTGGAGCCAGCCGTTCACCTGCATCTTGCCTGGGGATGTCTCTCTCCCCTCTTTGCAATCTTATGGCAACCATCCAACAACCTGATAGCTTTAAATCTTCTCCTGCAATACGTCAAAGCAGGTTGAGAAGCCATCAGGCTTGCTGCACAGCTCAGGTTTTCTAAAATTTGTTTTTTAAGTGACATATGGTAGCAGAAAGTAATGTGATCAGGCTATATCATTTTGCAGATCCATCATGATCTGCAAGAAAACACAAGAACCCTCAACATCTGACAATAGGAAAAGCTGGTTTGGGTTGTGCAAAGATCTGAACTGTCCCCCTAAAGTTCCTAAGTAATCTCTCTTTCTGGAGGGCTGGTTATGAGAAAACGAAGGCCAGGGGTTCATTGCAGAGTTTATTTCCTACCTATTACAAGTATGTGGTACTGAAAAGTTTGTGGTGAGGGTCATTTGCAAATACAAACATAAAACACATCATTATTCCTGCTTTCATTTGAAATTGCCAATAATAAGAGTAATTTTCTCAGAATTTGTCTGTGAGTTTCAATTTCACACACTCACAATATATTCATGCTTGAAAATTACTTTTGGCTGATAAAAGGATGTTAATACCTTATTTTATCACGCTGTGCATTTTCTATTACATTAAATCAATAGAGCCATACATGACAATCTCAGTTAATACCAATATAACTCATAAGTACTTAGTCATTTCTTTTGGTTGAAGGAAGCTTGTTAATGCAGCTACATTTTGGCCTAAGGCCCCTTCCCACAGTTTGAGATTGAATTCAGTGTTTACATCTGCATACTCTCTTACCCTTATTTCAGTGCAACAAAAAATTCTTTCCTGAGCAGATCAGGACCACCCAAAGTAATTTCATTCAAGACCTGGGCTGTCTTCAAACATCAGTGGCCTCTCAAGATAAAAGGTCAGCATGGTTATTCACCACAGCCCAGATCCCAAATCTTTCCCCTTCTAGAAATGAAAGGCATTTTTAAGAAGACCTCCTGTGTGTGAAGTTGTTTGCATTTTTATCCAGTGGGATTGTTTGGACAGGGTTGTCAGAGGCTTTCTAAGCATGCAGACCACAGAATGAAGATGTTTACCCTGCTGCTTGCTGGGGCTGCCAGGGTTTTGCTCCTGCTTCAGTGCACAAGCGAGTACTGTTACATGATGCAGGGTGCTCCCAGGAATGCGCAGGTATCCATGTGGTTTGTCATCCTCACGTGGCTGATACCCCTGTCACAAGGGCAGCTCCCAATGGCATGGGAAATATTGAGAGATGTCTGAGTAGACATTGCAGGGGGATGCACGAGGGATGCCAGCTGGTTGAGGAGCAACCTCCATGGGGTTCTGGTACAGAGAGGAGGGGGCTGTGGGTTGCATGGTGCCATCCCCATTCTGTCCTCATTGAGGTGTTCCAGGGAAGTTAGCCCCATGTGAGAGGTGCTGACAATGCTGCAGGGCATGGGCTGGGAACAAATCACCTCACCTCCTTCCTGACCCTGGTCTACCCAAACCCTGGGCCAAGAGGTGGCAGTGGCAACGCTGAGAAGATGGAGAGGAATAAAAATGTGCTGCATCGATAACACTGATTTTTCTTTTGTTCAGGGAAAAGGAGTGAATATTCAAAAGTAGCTGGTAAAGGTGATGGCCCTACCCCACATGCACATACACACACATTTGCACAACCTAATATTTATGAATGAACTCTCCCCAGGAACCTGGTGGTGAAGTGGCTGGTATCACATTATGGATGCAAACTGAAGAATTTGTGGATTAGTTCCTGGGATGTATCTTTTAAAGCATAGATATTCATGGATAGAATGAGTCTGTTAGAGATTAAAGTAGAGTCCATATGCTGCAAGATGTAAATAATCCTTTCCAAAATGCAACAATATATATCAATGTAGAAGAACATGAACAGTTGAAGATGATTTTTCATTCATTGAAGATGACTTTTAGAAGATTTGTCTTAAGCTGCTTTTCTGAGTGCCAGAGCATTAAATCTTAAATCACTGCATGCACTGCAGCATTCTTGTGTTTTTACACTATTTCCTTTTCTTTTTTTTTTGAGATTCCAGCTGTACAAACCACTTACATACAATCAAGAATGTATCATCATATGTGTTGCAGAAACTGGGCTACAAATGAATGTTTCCACATTGCAAGAAAGGTACACTATTGAACTTTTTGCTGAATTCCCTTCTTACAGCATAGATGTCATTTTGGACCCCAGTCCTCAAAAAGCTGATAATTTTTGTTTTAGAATTAGAAAGTTCATAAAAATAGCACATACAAAATACACACTTGTTTCCAAATCCATACCAAGACCCATATGACTGAAAACATCTACTGTATAATTTCCTAGATACTTCATTTTTTAACAGCAGTTTGATTACTTTTCCATGAAACAAATTTAAAGTTTATTCACAGAAGTAGAAATTAATGTTGTCTCAGTGAGAGAGAGGGAGAGAGAAGTGAATTACATCCAAACTTCCTTAAAGATTGGAAGACTGTAATTTAATCTTGTAATCTGATAAAGCAAGACAAATGAGGCAATTGGCAAGCAGGTATTTTAATCACAATACCTTTAGAAACCCACACAAATAACAAACACATGCCAGATCTGAAAGACACACATTCATTTCGAAGTGCTGATTTAAGAAAATCCAGCCAGTATGCGACCGATTGAATTACTGCCACATTTCTATGCCTCATGTACGTAGTATTTTCAATTTCAGATCAAGAAGATTGCCTTTAAAAATGGCAAATGCAATATTTTAGCATAGTCACAACAGAAAGACAGTCTCTATTACATGCCAGAGTCATTAACCTAATAATTTCTTCATGGTTGCAAGTTAACCCCCACAAGCTTTTGCTTTCAGCAGCAGCTGCATATTAAAACTTTCCTTGAATTTGACTAACCCTTTGAACAGTTTCACCCCATAACAGGCAAGTTTCTATGTCTAGCTTGTAGTCAGCATTTTATGAAACAGTTCCTATTGTTATGAAAATGTTTCTCTGCCTTTTTGTTAGTGCTTTTCTTTCTAAACCCGGCTGTTGCTGTCTTTGCATTTTTCCGTTCAAAGGTCAGGTCAAAGGTACTGAATGGTTGACCATGGCTATGTGGAGTGTAAGTGAACCCAAGAATGGCCTTTCTGATTGATCATCTATTTAAACAGTGAGAGTGTTATGCCTTTGGATCAAAATGTAACCCAGGGCACTGGAAAACTGGAGCTACTGACTGTTTGTGAAATATGCATAGAGAACTTTCTATTGCTTGCAGTGTTTGATGTGGATCTGAAATTCCATCTGAGCCTTCCAGGTCTTCTTCCCATAACCTCTGCAAATGTCTTTCCCTTTGCTTCACAAGTCATTATAAAACAATGTCTTCAATACAGTGCATAGGGAAAAAAGTTACTGTATCTGCACAAAGAGCAACTTCAATGTGAAATACTTTTCAGCACCACTTCCTAATTTAAGGCAGTTAAAACACTGGCAACCTCAGGTCTTTCTCTTCACCAGGGTTTTATTGAAAAGGTTGTCTTGAATTGGTTTTGTAGGCATGGCATGATCTTTTTAGAAACTTGTCCTTGTCAAAAATAAATTTGTTCCACACTTTATGCATGTGACAGTAGCTGCTCTTAATTTTTGCTCTTGAGGTTTAATGTGCATTGCAGCAAATGTACAACAACAAAAAAAATCTGATATAACCTCAGAACATCAAGCAGAATAAAGATCACTGCTAATGCTCACTCCCACCTTCTGCTGTATCATTACTTCTGTAGTTAAGTAGTTATAAAATAACATCCATGACACTAGTACCTGTGCTTGTGCATTACAATATCACTTAATGAGACCTACTTTGATGTAGCAACTGCTGTTTTGAACAGCTTCTTTTACTTCTGAAGACAGAATGAAGTCATTATGAGCAGGGAGAGCACCATTTTCAGATTATTAATTTCAAAAGCTAAGCATGTCTCCAGCCAATTCCAAGCAGCTGGGTCTGGGACACAGTGAGCTAGCAGGGCATTTCTCACAGAATCTCTGCTGACATTTCATCATAACAGCCAAGACAACAACCTTTACTCCACAAGTCATCTAATGAATATTAAAACAAAATGGGATGGATCCTGGGAGAGTAAAGGGGCACCTGTGTCTGCTGTTGAGTCAAACTGTGAAAAAAATTGAGTCTTTAATACTTTCATCCCATCTTACTGGATTCCAGTTTTACTAGCATGGAGCTTCCAGGTTGTGGCTTGACAATTGCAGTTGCTGAGAGTGCTGTTATGCTGCAGTAGGTGTTCAGGACAGGATGTCTCCAAATACTGTCAGAAATTATTCTGGTGACCCTATCCAGTGCATTGCAAAGTCCTTTTAAGAATGCAAAATGCATGACATCTTCTAGCTTAGTGATATTTCACATTGTTGCTTCCCAGCAAACAGGAGGCTTATGCAAGGCAAAGCGTCAGAGGGTTGGGTTGTACCTGTTTGAGAACAGTGAGAGCATCTCTGAAAAATAACTAACATTTAATTGCAAGGGATTTAGAATTCAGATGACTCCTCTACGTCGGCAGGTCACAACCTTACTTTGGAGTATTCAGAAGTTTCTACTTGCTTCTAATCAGCTCCTGCCATCAGCTTCTACCAGCTAATTACTCATTTTCCGAACAAGCTCTTTCAATGAAAAGCATGTACCGTCCATTGGTCCATGTGGCAATTAGGAACTAGGAGGGCCTCGGTGACCCACAGCTCCGTGACTGAGTTCTTGGTGCTTTTATGACATTAAAAAAAAAAAAACCTTTCACACTGAAATGTCTTTGGATTAAAAACTAGTTGTGAATTTGGCATTCATTAATTTTAGATCTGAACAGGATCACTATGACCCTTGATTTTATCTTTGTTGTTGCAGCTGGGGGCAAAGTAGCAATGTAGTTTTTTCTTAGGAGACCATAATCTCAGCAAGAAAAGGATATTGCCAGCTGCACTCTGTTTCTGCCTAGCAATCTGAAATTGAAAAAGCCTGTGAGTGCAAGTGGTACAGCCTGTAAGTAGTACAGTAAACATAGCATATTATGCAATACAATTACTTATCTGACATTCTTCTGGACAAAACATCCTGAATGGCTTAATGTTTTTAGTTGTGTATGAAAGAAGGGCAAAGAAAAACCTTCTCAGTTTCCTCAAGGCAGACTGACTCCTAGTATTAGTGCCTCATTTGCCCTGGCTAAAGATAAATTAGTCCATTACACTACACATCCTCTGCCCTCTGCAGTGGATTAAGTAACTTCAGTTAGGGTATGTCACAAGTTATTCTTGTGTGCTTTTACACCACAACTCAAACAACGTTCCTCTTATGCAGGCTCTCTGTGTGTGTGTAGTTATTAGGGTAGGTCACGGCCCCATTATGCTAGATGATATACGTGTACATCATTAGAGACAACCCCAACTGAGACTGCACTGTGGCCCTACCTGCACCGAGTGGAACAGTTCACATGGCCCAATGTGTTCCCCAGATGTGTTCCCCAGCACCAGACGCTGCAGAAAAGTCCTATTCAGCCGCCTGGGCTGTGCAGCCCACAAGGGGACTAATGGCATGGTTTCAGTTAAGCATGTGCTTAAACACTTTCCTGGGCAAGGGCCAGAACGATCAGTGTCCTGCCAGACTGACTGAAACCCACACGGCTCCAAAGACATTTGCAAGGGTTCCATAGAGGTAAATCAAACCCCTAGACTTGGATACAAAGTGAGCTCCATTTTCCTCACACCGCTCAGATGAATCCCACGGAAGAAACAGAAGCCTATGGGATTTTCCACTGATGGCTTTTTGCCCAGCTCAGCCCTTCTGTGACTGTTAGAGATGCGGTTAAAGCTGGAACCCCAAAACTTTGGCAGACTGTTATTCCCTCAGAATGTGCAGTTTCATCAAATACAAAATGTTTTGCAAAACTGGTCTTGCTTGGCCAAAATAAGGTTTTGGAAAAAAACCAGGAAATATTTTTCCACTATGTTTTCAATATTTTAAATGAAGGGTTTTGATGTCTCAATTTAAAAAATGCATTTTTTAAAAAAATGTGAGTTTTAAGTTATAAATATTACTATTCAAAAGTCGGAATGCCCATTCCATGATAAATATATCTCTTTTGGGTAAGATGGGTATCTCTTTCAACATGAAAGGTACAGTCATCCACTTTACCTTTGGAAATTCAGACAGTTTCATTTATGTGTATTTCAAATGTTTCATTACGTATATTCAGAAAGCATCTGAACACCTGAGAGAATGCATTCCCTGAGGCAGCTGACTTACTCAGGGGCCAGGGTTCCATCTCACATCCATTCGGAGAACTTCTTCAGGCTCCCAGAGACCCTGGGAACCCTGATAGGTCTACCACAATCCAAGGATTTAACAATGTCCAGATACTCAGCTGCAGAGCTGAACCAGCATCCCAGGTGCTTCTAATAGGAGGATAAACTCTCAGGGGACTCCCATGCGAGAATGAAGGAAGCTGCAGAGCACAGAAACTCTGCAGTTTACTGATCAGTCATCTTGAAAAGTATCACCACCTGAAGGGGATGGGAAGATTCAGTGTCCCATCAGCTATGCCAATGAGCTGTTGGGAAACCAGGCAAGGAGAGCCCATAGTGGAGGTCTTCTATCAATGACACAAACCTTCACCTGCTTCACAAAACTCTCATCCAGTGCCAAATACATCTCAAGAAAAGGAAAAAAATGAAATTAAGATTGTTAATCTACCTGAAAACATTATTTTGTTTTGCTTTTCTCTTATATAAAAGAGAATTCATAAATTTGGGGAAGGAGGAGGAGGCAACTGCAATTTGAGCGGAAAATAAAGGTCTCAAAATCCTTTGCCAAATGGAACCGCTGCTCTGAACACAGCTTTAATCACAGTAGGACAATGTAATTCTCTATTGTACCTTAGTGGGAGATCTGTTGACTCAAACAAAATAGATTCTCCTCAAAGAATGAAATGAGTTGACAATGTTGATATTGTCTTTGAATGACTTCCAGAAGAAGATCAGGAAATGCATACCAAACTTCATTTGAAATGTACTTGTTGTACTGATAGAAAAAAAAAAAATAATCAGATGAAATATCCTGAGTATACAAGTCATGAACATAGAGTGAAATGAGAAACAGGAAATACATGGAAACATCCCTGTTCATGGGTTTATATGGTCTTTTCAATTTTCCTCAAGCATAGAAGACAATGAATAGCAGAAGATTTGAAGTTTATGGAGATATTTCAGCAAATCTAGAGGCAGTGAAATGTTATAAAAGCCCAGTTTAATAAAGGAAGAATTGCTTTTCCTTTTCAAATTGGTGTGTATAATTGTTTTGCAGTATTCTAACCATCTTTTCATGATTACCTTTATTTTTAACCAGCATTTTGTTGTCAGACATTTGATTCTTTTCTCAGTATTGAAAACTTCTCACACTATTTCCTTTATTCTTATCCTGTTATATCTGAAATTTTTTAAGCAGGGACCTTTCAAGGTGAATATTGCTGCATAGTTTGGTTTTTCAAAACCTAGCTAGATCCAGGCACTGATCTAATGGCTCAACAGTGGCTTCTGTTGATTTTTTATTCCGTTCAAGGAAAAAAGAAATTCTGTCCTTGGGAACATAAGGGCAGTTAATCAGAGCTGTGAGCTCAAACTTTATTCAGAAACTTTTGAAACAAAACCACACTTTGTGAAATACATCTATAAAAGGGTGAAGTTTTTTTCTTTGTCTACTACATTTTATTGGACCCAAGGAATTCCTTCTTAAGAAAAGAATTTATGACTGTCACTTTATCACTGTATTGTATCTTTTCCCATTATTTTGATCAATTATATCACCACATTACAGAAGGGCACAGCCTATTTTCAAATATGAGGCCTTGTTTCTCTTAACAACTCAAGTGTCAGGATAGACAGGGGAAAGGACTGTTTCGCTTAACAGCTCATGGCTATACAAATAATAAGGGCCATGATACATGATGAGGCAAACTGAGTGCAACAGGTCTCCTGAATGGAAACCCCTGGAAATACAAATAAAAGTGCAAAAGGTTGGTTTTAATTAGCAGAAGGGCACAAAATACTGAATAATTTCATTGCCAGACTGCAATAGAAAATTGCTATCTTCTGGCTACTACTCCATATTCAACAGAGATCAGACCAAGGGGCTGTCTGACAAGAGCCTTGCATCGTCCCAGGTTTCGTAAGTGGGATCAGAGCAAGCCTGAGTGACAGTAAGGGATGCCCCTGTCCACATGTGCCCACCAGCATGCCATGGCTGTCCAGGCAGAGTGGAGGCAGGGCTGCATTGGGATGCAGTGCTCTCAGCTGGTCCAACAGGCAGTTTGATGCTATATCCCAGCAGCTCTTAGTGAAACCTGCCTCCAAGGTGTGTTTCCCTAAACAGTGGACATGCTGAACCCCTTCTTATGCAAGGGCATGCCCCACCTCAGTACCCCCTGAGCCAGTACGTGCTTCCTCCTCTGCACCTTTGAGTCCAAGCCATGAGGAGAAGAAGGCTATCATACAAGTCCTAGATGTGAGGTGTTTGCAATACAGAAGGTACGAGAAATGCAATTAGTCCTATAATAGCACGACTTGGTACAGGTGTGCTGGGCAAAAGAACAGTTTATATATAGGCAGATGACCACATAAATACATCTCCCTTTCATTTTCTGTTGGTTTCCTCTAGGTATGGAAAGCACCTCGCTCTGGAACACTCCTGCGTAAATAGTTACTGTACAAGCTATCCTGAAACCTGACGGTTATGCTGGAGATCTGGGCATTCCCAGAGATAGGGGAGTCACAAGATTTGGGATGGGTGTTTTGTACATGGATCTTCACAAAATAAATTTTTCTGTGCTTTACGCTCTAGAGCGTATGGTGGCAGAGATATTTTGCTGTAGTTGCAAACACTTCCATCTGAGGTTTGCTTCAGATTTATCCTGACAGTTAACTTGATCCAGCTCTTAAGAGGCACGTAGTTAGTTAAGCTGAAAAGTCAAATATATCCTAGCATGATGGTCATCTCATCAATCCAGTGTGACCTACTGGATCACATACTGCTGATGTACCAGCAGAAAGAAAAATATCAAGACAGAAAACAAAACACTTACTACTTTATGAATTTTTATTTTCTTTGCTCACTTACAAGCCAAAAAAAGTACCACCCCAAGGGATTTACATTCAAAAAAGAACACTTCAGTAGTCAAAAGATTGGCCTGAGATAGTACGGGGAGAAACAACTGAATCTGCTTCTCCAGTCTAGAACGGGATTATCAACAAGATGCCTGTGTCCATACCTGTTAGTCTGAGGCATATGGAGAGCACAGGCTGAGTGAGGTGAGTAGACGTGAAGATCTTGCATGCTGAAGACAGGCACATTCAAGTCCATGCACTTCTATGTTCCCCTCCCTCCCCTATGCCCTTTCAACATTTACTCCTGATGGAGACGAGTCAGAAAAACAGCTACTAAATAAAGCAGGAGTAATATGGTGCTCAACCTTTTTCTATATTGAACTTCTTGCCTATCAGTAGCATTGGCAATATTTCTGCTACCAGGATGGATTTTTTTGTTATCTCTGTCCTGTCCTCTGACTATATATTCCTTTGTGTTCTCTACTGTGGTGCCTGATTGGATTAGTCCTAGTAAAGTTAATTGATCGAGGCCTGTTGTAGTCCCAAGCTTCTAATGTCTCTCCTAAAGAAGCTCATACACAGGTTATGCTGGATTCGTATAAACTCTGAACACACCAGAGGATCTAAAGCAGAAAAGTAATGACCTAGAACCCAAGCTCCTGCCTTTCTCTGGAATTTAAATACATATTTGCTGATTTTAAATACTACTTGAATCAGTGATGAGAGAAATACTTCCCAGAGTCTCATCAGGAAGGTTCAGGGTTAAAAGCTGCAGCAAGCAGAAATTACACCAGTTATTTCCAGCTGAGATTCCTGTGTAAGAGAAAAGGCTGGTAGGCAATTTGGGATTGGGGTATTTGGAAGAGGAAGACGGTGTCAGTTCCCAGGAGCTGGTGATTAGTCTAGTATCTCTGTTTGAACTCATGATTGAGCCAAGTCTGCCAGAAGAAGTGGAAGACAGTTTGAGCTAATTATTTATCCTGAAAGCCATCTCAGAAACCTTGGGGAATGATTTTCTGACCTTTGTAGCAATATTACAGTGCTCTTGGGAGATTACAACTGGTCGAGTAAGTTGCTCTCATGTTCACTGACAGCATTAGGCTGCTTTGTCTGAAAGACCTTCTAGGGAGGGAAAATTACTTGTCAAAGAATTAGCAGAGATGGTGGGCCTGATTTCAGCTGTTAGGCTGTGCCACAGGGAAAATGGTTTCTGGGTTGCTGATGATATGCTGTGGGTGAAGGGTGTGCCTGTGTGCCTGCAATACAACCATCTCCCCTGGCAGCTATTCACTGATGCCTGGGGATTCCTTTCCCAGCCCTCACAGCCTCATTTGACCCTGCAGCTTTCTTCAGCCGCAGATGAAAAAAGAAGAAGAAACTTTGTGCACCTACTCAGTTTCTCTTCCAGAGAGGTGCCTTTTCATGCTGCCCTTAGGAAAACCTCATTCCCCCATAGGGTGTGCCAAGGGTTTCCTTCATTCAATTTGGGTGCCTTAGGCTCTTCAAGACTATCTAGAAGAAACAGAAATGAGCTCACTGCAGGGCTCGCTGTGAGGTGGGAGAACACTTCCCTGCCATGCAGGGTAATAGAGGAAGGACCACAGATGGCAGGTACTAATAGGTTCACCATTTCTGTCACTAGAGCTTTCCCTGTTTCAGATGGCACAGACTTAAGCAGTAAGTGAGCAGCAATGAGCTTAAAAAAACAGAGATTCCACCCACAGGAAGTGTCCTACACTGGTGCTTCCAAATCTCTGCAATTCTCAGATATAAGCCTGTATTCTCTCTATAACAAGTCTGAAAATACTCCGGCTCAAATGTCTGTATGTGTTTAGTTTTAAATATAGCTATCTCAGTCATCTTCTCAGAGTAACTTATCCACCACATCCCTTGGAAATCCCACATCTCATAAGCACACCTGTAGCTCACTAAACGTCTGTCTAGTGCACAAACATTTTGGAGACAGGCCCAAAGCTGTAACTAGTCTATGGAAAGTTGCTGCCATCACTATTCAGAGCAAACTTTGAAGCTGATGTGTTGTTTTCGAATCATTCTGGCTGACACAGGAAAACAGGATAAAATTCTAAACACAGAACTAAAATCAGTGTTGTCACAAAGACTGTGGTCACATCAGAGGGACAAATGGAAGTTATTGCAAATATCCTCTGCCATTTTATGTCTATCCAGAGCAATATTTGCCATCTCATGGCAGCAAGATATTGAACTGTTCCCCAGCCACATAAAACATAAACCAGTTTCCCTCATCTGTGAAAGGCAGGTGTGAGAACAGTAAAATGTTTCATTCATTTTAGTGCAGCATTAAAGAGAAGCAGTGGTAGATTCAGACACACTGAAGTAAATGGCATGAGGTCACTAGTCTCATTACTTTCATACCAGCTGACATGTCAGAAAAGGCTGCTCCTAAGAGCTGCTTGGTCTTTAAATGTCTTCCTCCCTTCTCCCTCTTATTGTAAACTAAAATAAAAAAGATTTAATATATATATTTTGTGTCCTATTTTGCAAAATTCCGTGTTGTGGCAAGGTGTAATACCTGAATTTTACAGAAACTCTGTTTTGTGCTTTGTTTCTGCAAGTCTCAGAGCTGCTTCCAAATAGGAGAAGCACAGAAAAAGAACAAAGAAAAGAATGGATCTCTAGAGGTGAAGTGGAACTGAGCACAGAAATAGAAATACTTTCAAGTCAGACACAGATTCAAGACTTTGGGGCTCAAGCTGTGCATCAGGTCACTTACCAGAACAGTAAAGGGTTGTTTAATAAACTGACCTATTGGTAGGTAGCCTGAAAGACAAGGAAATCATAGAGGAATTGTTATTGTTGCAATTTCTGAGAACAAGGGAGTCCTCACATACACATACATGTTACAGGCTTGCATAGTCCCAGTCAAGTCAAGTACTTGTATGTTTGAAGTTAAAACAATGCTTTCCTGCCTTAGTGTATCAAGGCTGGTGAGCTCCACACCTTCCAGAACAATCTTGAAGCTGTTTCTTCCTCTCACTTGGCTCCCTTGGTATGAGAAAAAGCTTCCATAGGTTGTCATCTCTGCTTAGCAGAGGCTCTTTTCATGGATAATATGATGTTAAAGAAGCTATGAGTTGTCCTAGGAATACCTCAGAGCATTAAAACTAACATGATGACAGGAGACAGCCCTAATATGAAAAGAAACACAGCCACCTCCACCCAGACTCTAATGGCAAAAGAACATAGTGCATGTGTATTAAGGCACTTCAGGCAATGACTCATTTCTGGCAGGGAAATAACTTTATTGTTCTTGATCTGCAAGAACAAGAGGCCTTCCAGGTCCACAGAAATGAAACCAGATCAGCATCACTTCAGTTTGTAGACAAGGCAAAAGAGAAAACAGATTGAGATGAAAGACTTGGTCTGCAATACTACTTAGAAGAAAGGGGTTCCCATACTTACCCGAACCTGCTTAATTAGATTATACCATTATGACAAGGGGTAACGGGTTCAAACTTAAACAGGGGAAGTTTAGATTGGATCTGAGGAAGAAATTCTTTACTGTAAG
>JASSUY010028994.1:32908-61071 GCA_032466535.1 Forpus xanthops
TGCCCAGGGAAGTTGTGAATGCTCCATTGCTGGCAGTGTTCAAGGCCGGGTTGGACATAGCCTTGGGTGGCATGGTTCAGTGGGAGGTGTCCCTGCCCGTAGCAGGGGGGTTGGAACTAGATGAACTTAAGGTCCTTTCCAACCCTAACTATTCTATGATTCTATGATATATGATTAATTATTTCCAGGCCATAGGAAAGATCGAGAAAAATTATTCCAATAACACTGGAAAGAATTTTGAAGGAATACCATTGAAAAGAGACTAACTCATCCCAAGCTGTCATCTCATTACTGCCTATGTCTGCTTTCTGCTACACCTAGCTGGATGGCAAAATACAGCATGAAATATGCCATGGGAGTGGGCACTGTATGCAGGTCTAAGTCCATCCTCCCTGCCTCCCTATTGCCTGTCACAGATGGATTTCCACAATAACACCAGTGTAGCTGCATTATCTGCTTCTCTGCCTGATGCTGTCACCAGAAAAAGCATCACAACCACAGTATAAAAGGTAACAATTCTGTTCTCACCTCTGAAAGGGCTTTGCATGTTAACATGTCAGAGCCTTGCTCTCTTTGGGATTGTACTCTCAAGGAGTATCCTCTGTCTGATTTAAAGCAGGAGGTTTCTGAAGCTTTGAAGGAGCAATCACTGGGACAGCATGGGTTTGGTGCACCAGGAACTCTCTCTCAGCGTCCCAAACCACCACTTTTGAAGCAGTCCCTTTGACTTCTTTCACCTGCTGTAGTTATTCCGTAGCACATAAAATATGTGTTTTTCTGATTACTGTACACAGAAACTTATTAATAGCTGGACCAGGCCCATTCACTGAGGTTGGCCTGCCACCAGATTCACCTTCAGTGAAGTTGCTCTCAATTTTAATTGCTTCAACTGAATGGGACAAGAAAAGAGGAAATAATTGGTTTGCTTTGTGCTTGTCTGATCACCGCAAAAAAAGAGGGAAATCCCACTACCCAGTTTGGCTTTTCTCATGCTGTTTGTGTCTTAGGTGTCTATGTGTAATATATATATGTGAGTTTGCTACTTCTCAAGGAGTCTGAACTGTGCCAGATGTTTGGCAGAGCAGAAAGCAAAAGAATTCCATCCAGAAGGACACATAATTTTATGGTGGCATTGTAAGCTTTTCACTACTTCTCCTACCTCCCCAGCTACAAAGCTCTTTCCCTGCACCTCAGCCCATAGAAAAGCTGAGGTACATAGTTAAGAAGTCAGATGCAAAAAAAACCCAAGTCAAATGGAAACCCAGTGTCTCAGCTGTAGATGTTTATAACAGCATAAGAAAACCTTCCTCAGCCAGCAAAATTTACATTTGGTTCAGCATCACTGCTTTCCTTGCATATAAGTGCCCTCAATGAATTCACAGTTTTGAAAAAGAGACTTTTCTATTTCACTGGTTGGGTGGACTTACCTCCAGAGCCAGCTAAACAAAGGGTTCAGACAAACAAACCAGCTTTTCTCTTTCAGCCCTCTAATGGCTTTGGCCTGATGTGCTTAGAGAGTGATAGTCTTAAATCAAGGAGATGGGAAAGAGAGGAAGCAAGCTATTCAAAAGCAGCCAGGAGGCACAGCAGCCTGCTCCGGTACAGTGCAGCTAGCCATTGCCTCAGAACTCTCACTGAACCTCTGCTGGACTGCAGTGTCTGTGTTAATCACATACTCCTGGTACAGAAATAAAGTGGGGCAAGCGTATTCCAAGCATATTAATGATTATATCTTTATTCATCCAATTTCCCCCTTTTTTTTAATATATTCAGCCTGATTCTGCTGTTCCTTCCACCTGCCTGAAGCATGAGCGTGCCATCAAAGTGGCAGAAGTTTCAAAGCCTGGTGCCAATAAGGTGGGAACCAAGCCTGTGTTCCCCCAGGATAAAATCCCTATTCCATTCATGTCAAGACTTTGTGAGGCAGAATTTACCAATTTAAACCCCATTTCTTTCAATGACATAAAACCTGAATTACACAAGATGCTGCTCGTAAGAACATGCTTAGCGAGATGGAAGTGGAAAGGAAGGAGGAAGGAGTTTAGTTAAGAGGTTTACTTCAGCCTCTTATTGGTAGATAAAAGCAGAATTCCCACTGAAACCAGCAATTATTTATTTATTGGAAAAAAAAGGCAATTAAACTATATAGTCACTCTGTCAAGAAAAAAAAAAAAAAACAAAAACATAATAAACCCAACAGATATATTAAATAATAGGTTTACACTAATTGCAAACAATGTTGCCATCTGCCTGTCCATCAAAGTGCGTGCTGAAAGTCTTCACTGAACTGGAACTGCAGAAACAAAAAGGGATACAGGAGCATTATGGCAGCCTGGGTTATAAATTACAGGCAGTAGATATATTGCTATGAAAGCTGTATCATTCCTTACAATGAATTCAACCTCTTGACCTACCCCTTTTCTTCAAAATTTCATCTCTTTATATGGCCCCTTCTTGGACTGCTGGGCCAGAATTCAGGTGCCTGAAGATCTGCAGCGTATTTAAAAAGATGAGAAACGACAAATACTTTGACAAATTATCTCTCAAGCCTGGCCATTTCTGTAGCACTTCATGCATTCTGATCAGACCTCCCAGCTTTAATGGTTTGCCCTTGGTGGAGGCTGTGAGGGCAATATTAGTGTGTTTGCAAGAGGGTGAAATCCAGTGATAGCTGTTGTAGAGGATAGTGCCAAAACCTTGCCAGCTTCCAGCCTGAGCTGGAGAACCAGGGAGGGAGAGTCAGCTCTAGGGAGGAAGGGTAAGATCGAGATAAACCAGATCCTTCCATGTGTGAAAATATTTTTCCTGTTTCCCAAACAAAACAGAAACATTTGTGTGCAAATGAAGTTCTGTGCGGAACGGAGGTCCGATAAAATGTTACTTTGGGTCAATCAAAATTTCCGCCGTTGTGAAATCAAAGCTTTTTGGTCCAAGCTTGCCCTTTGAAAGGTTCTCGATGTTTCCTTGTGTGAAAATAATAACAATGAATTGCATGTGGGAAAAAATCATTTCCAAATGAACACTGAAAAGATTCCATTCCAGAAATGTTCACACAGGCCACTTCAACCTTTAGGGGAATGCTTTGTTCTGGGACAAGAAGTTCTGGAAACAAAATCCTGCCAGAACTGACATTTTTTTCCAAAACACTCTGAAAAAATGGCACTTTTCTCTTAGAGGAAACTTTGGTTACAAAACAAATAGTTTGGGTGAACTTTGCGGAGCTGCAGCATCATGGTCTCAACCTGACTGTCAGAAGACAACCATCAGGCGGCATTATCTGCTGCTAAGGTGACACTGAGTGAGGATCCTGGTCCTTGCAGTTAATCAAGGAGGATTTACTACCGAACCTGGTAACATCATGTGGGATCAATGCTACAGATGCACCTTCTTGGATACAGTTCAGAAGTGCAACCCAGGCTCAGGCCTGTACCATTTTAAACTTGTAGGTATCCTGACAGTTGGGTACGACACCGTGACATGTGGATTTAGTTTAATTGGTTGTTTTCAGGAACAGAGAAGTAGACCACTGTTTCACAGGAGGCAGCTTTCTTTCCTTGTGGGGACCATGTTGAAGGCCTAACTGCCTATGAAAAAGCAGGTCGTGGTCTGAAAAAGTAGGGGTGTTTCCCTGTGCCTCCCTACATCGATATTCTATTTACTGGCCAGCGCTGTCCAGGGGAAAGTGGGAAGGCATTATCGGCAGCAGTGCAACCCACAGATAGACCACCAGATTAAGATAAATTTCCTAATTTAAGCATTATTTTGATGGGGTGGGAAAGGGCAGCTCAGTTTTGTCACCTCTGCCAACAGCCCCCCGGCATGCACGACTGCTCTCTTTGTGGAGGAGAGCCGTGCCTATCAGCACGGACATTAACTCTTAGCCATTACTGCAGGCAGAGCAGCTGCAGGAGCTTAGCGACCCCCCTTACGCTTACACCGCCGGGCTATTCTAATTGCAGCTCATAGCTTAAAGTCTTCATTAAGTTCTCTCTGAGCCCTGCCTCCTCCTCTATAAGATCAGCCGCTTGTCGCCCTGACTGACGGAGCAGCGAGGAACATCTGCAGTTCAAACGTGATGCATATGCAACAGCGGGCTCAGGATTAAAGGTCAACAGACTCCTCCGACACCCAGGACCGTCCCTCCCTTGCAGGGTGTCTGGTGTCTTTTGTTGGAAACTCTATACTTCCTGCCAGGCCTTTTGCCCGCTTGCTCAGCCCAACTGCCGCAAGGCTGTCGCGGCACCTTAGCAAGCTGCCCGGGGCTGCCCTCGCACAGTGGCTGCCGCAGGCGAGTGCTCGGGTCCTTCCCTCGGCTTCTAGTCGCAAAGCCCATAGAGAGGATGACTGCAACAGCTGCAGTGCTAGCTTGCTCTTGACAAATGGTCCTGTCACTCTTCTTATTGATTAGCAATGTTATGACATTTCCCTTCAAAAACACAGATGTGGCATGGGCAGCGACAGGAGCACCGCTCTGGGAGGAACATAATGTTTGCTGTTGTTCTCATTCTCCTCTCTGCATCTGTTCTTACCCTTGGCAATGGTTTCATGCACTGACTCTTTTATCAAGAAGCAGTGGGAGCAGGTGAAACCTTTGCCTAGGTTAAAGGCAAATATGTCTTGTTTCATCAGGGGACTGAGTGGGCAGATGACAAGCCTGGTTTTCCCTCGCTTTGTACCAGTGTGCAGGGAGATAGCAGGGGACTCAGTGTTTACAAGGGAAAGTGAAGGTGTGGTGAATCCATGTGTGATTTCAAACTCCTTTTCTGAGGTCTTTGGGCCAATTTTTTTGTCTTGAGACGTATTAGTAAAAACTCACAATCATGCCTATGAAGTTTTGGTGGTATGTTTGCATCTAGCAGGTCATCCCAGGAGCACTGAGTCCTTACAGACCACCCTACTTCACCTCTATGCAGAGCAGGTACACAGTTCTGCACAGGGACATCTCTAAGGCCATAATCTGGATCAGGGGAGGCTTACTCATGCCTTTGTCAATTGTGTGCAAAGCCTGGAAGCATTTCAGTATGCCTCTCAAAAGACAAGCTAGAGTCTGTCTTGGAAAGTGGTCCAGCTGAATGGGTTTTACAGCCCTTCAGGGAGGCCATTCTTTCATCCCCTGGAGCCCTCAAAGGGGATGTTTGCTCATCAGCAGAGCTGTTCTCATGCAGGTGAGCCCTAACTGCAATCCACCTCCATGGAGATCCTTCCTCCTGCAATAGAGAATGGTGATCTAATATTGCCAGTTTGCAGAGGCTTGGAAGGGGTAGCTAAGGAGGGAGGACACCAGGACCCATCTTTGGCATGAGGATAAAGGCTTCTGAGAGGGATGGTCTGAGATCAGCCTTGCCACATATGGTTAACCTACATTTCTGGGCAAAGCCTGCACTAGTGAGCTGTAGGTATCAGCATGTATCTCTGCTCCATGCTCAGATTTTCAGTGTAAAGGCATGTCCTGGCCATGCTGCTCTGACTGCACAGGAGAGAAATCTCAGCTGGTACAGTGAGAAGCAACATTCTCCTGTTAGGGCATAGAAGCTGACCTTCATGTATCAGACATTTATCAGCCAAAAGACAAGTTTTGGAGGTTCTCTGTACCTTAAAATGGCTTAAAGCCTTTCTTAATAGTTTGAAACATTTAATTCAGCTTTCAGTGAATCCTTTGTGTGCTTTACAGGGAACCTAGTTAGAGGAAAAGTGTTTACTTTCCAGTCCTAAAGGCTGTTCCTTGGAGGTTGAATTACAGAACCGTGCATGTTCTGCATTAAAAACCTTGGAAATTCATGATAAGCTGACCCTATACACAGCAGTTAGCGAGCTTGTTGTTGCACTTAAGGGATCTCTGTATCTTTTGAGTCAGAAAAAGCAAAGTGAGTCCAATATAATTTCTTTCCTTGACTAAAGTCTCTTACAGTGCTAATACATCTAAACTGGACTGATTCACAAGCTTGATTTACATGAACTCGAAGCAAAACACATTAGCATGATTGTGTAGGCATTACTGTACAGAACATGCTGGTAATGAGAAGCATATTTGTGAATGTCTCTTGTACAGCTTTCCGCACATTTTACAGCCAAAAAAAGAGATACAGTCTAGAGGGAAAAAAAGAAAAATACAACAAAACCACGGTTTTGACCCCCCAGGCAACATGATGTAGATTAATATGAGTTAAATGGTATGTGACCAATTTGTAAGGTATTTGGTTTGTATCTTGAGAAATTGAGGACGAGATCATTTTTCCTTGCAATCAGAGTACGCCTTAGGCTACAAGCTCTTGTAGTCTCTACAACTGCCACAGGCTTCCTCTTTAATATACTAGTGTATCCTAAAATATTTCTTACAGCTTTCATAGTCCAATGATGTGATAGATTTGCCAGTACGATATTCCTGCTGCCTTTCCTTGGGAAAAGCCTCCATTAGTTGTAATGTGTGCTTATAGCTTCTGTGAGTTTCATTACTTTCTGTGTAATATTTTGCCCATAGCTGTTCATTTATGCAAGATAAGAGTTGCAGTAATCTGCATCCTATACAGTATGCAGAGATTATACAGTAAGAAAAACATTTTTCTGCCACAGGTTCATCACTGTTTCTGAAGAAGATTGTTTCAGGCTGGTGAAAGGCCAGTAAATTGTGGGTTCAGTCAGCCCACCTCTTGTTAATTTAAGAAATTTTTGTTTATTTAACAACAACAACAAAAATGTCAAAATTGCTCTGTTCTGTTTTATTAAGGATCATAAAAACTCCTTGCAGCTTGAGGTTTAGAGGTGAAAACTTTCAAGTACTTCAGCTAACAGGGTGTAAGACATCATTCTCAGAGGAGTAGCTGGTCCAGAGACAGACTGAGGTCACAAGGAACTCAGTAGAAGGCTTTGAATAAGCCTGAACTCCATACCCATGAATCAAGCTGGACTTTCACTAAAATTCATCTCTCTTATCACATCACATCACATCACATCACATCACAACACCTTCCCATGTGAGCAAACAGCCAGGAGGCATCCCAGATATCTCAAGTCCAGTTTAAGTTTCTACCTCACTCTTAGCAGCTATAATTCAGGAAAAGAGTTGCTTTTGCTTTTCAAATGACCTGAAGAAGTGCTCCAAAGGCAGCAAGTAACTCAAATGTGCCCTTCAGGTTTCTATGCTTAAGAAGAAAAAAAATCTATGGTACGTTTGGCAGTCTTCCACTTGGGTGTGTGGGCAATAGCATTCAAGAGTATTTGGTAGCTATAATGACAAGATGTTCTGTAATTGTTAAGCTGATTTGCCTGAGTAGTGGACAAGGAGGGTCAAAGAGAGGTTCCTTTTTATTTATTTATTTATTTTATTTATTTATGTAATAATGAAGATACAAGGACTGAAAAGTGAGCAATAAGGCAATCATGGGCTCAAGTGCAGACGTATGGGTCAAAGCTCACCCAGGACCTCTTTGCACCTCCAGATGCCAATGTCCGTGCCACTGATAGAGGCAGATATGCAGTTCTGCAACTGTTAGAGCAGAGAAGCAGCAGCCATGAACAGCTCCTCCTGCCCACCAGTGAGCAGTAACAGTGCTCAGGAAATTCTGCGTCATTACTGGCTTGAGGTCCTGGCTGGATTCTGTCATTTGCAGAGTTTTGCATCACAAAATACACCAATCTCTCCTTGGCTTTGCAGGCAGCAGAGGGGCGTATTTCCTATGACAGTTTGAGCAATGCTTGTTGAAGCTTGTTGAAGATGCAGGATTGTGCTCTCAGCTAATGACACCGTGTTAAATGTTGGCTGCACAACAGGAAAGGATGGCTAAGCATTTTGACTGTTCACTGCTATTGCCACCTTCTCTACTGTGCTAATGGTTATGGTGTGCTAGTCCTCACAACCATGCCAAGCCAGCATTAGTCGCCTTCTTCCTTCAGTGACAGTAGAGATGGTTTGGAGAGGAGAGGGAAGGCAGATTTGCAACAGATAGCCATCTACAAAGAAAACAGGGGAAATGAGCCTTCATCCTTTTAAACATCTTCTAGTTTTCAGTTAGAATATTATGGATTTAAATGGGATTTCTAGAAAATGGATATTCATACAGAATCACAGATACATTTGGGGTGAAAGAGGCTTCTAAAGGTCACCTAGTCCAACCTCCTGTTAAAAGCAGAGCCAGCTTGACTGGGTGGGTTTCAAATACTTGTCAAGGAGAAGAACCAGGATTTAAACAGATGTTTTTTTGTTTATATTGAGTGGCTCAAACTCAAGATATGACACTCAAGAAGATACATGTGGTACCACAAACTGCTCTTCAAACCACTTAATTTGTATTTGGTTTTCCTGAAAGCACCCCTGTTGGAGGAGTTTACGTGCCCTGAATTTGCAGGGTCACAGCCCTTTATGTCAAGGTTGAATCTGGCCTTTCTCATCCAACATAGTCATTCCACCCTGTATTTTCAAGACTTACTGTCCTTTTTCCTCTACCACATTACAGGACACAGCCTCCAGTTCATCAGGGTAGCAGCCTGTGCTCATTGGCCTCGGGAGGATGGCAGGCTGCTCATTGAGGGCATTGGTTAGTCAGGAATTTTCTTTTCCCTCCTGCTTTCCACCCTGGGATAATTGCAAAACTGATGGGTTATCTCTCCTCTAAGTCCAGCAACAAAGCCTCACAGCTTGTAAGAATAATTCAGCCACAATTAGCCTTGGTGTGAAGCCAGGGCCTCCCACGGATGAGTCTGCTTGGTCCAGTGCAGAAGCTACAATCTCTTTAATGATGGGAGGT
This sequence comes from Forpus xanthops, assembly GCA_032466535.1. Taxonomy (NCBI): domain Eukaryota; kingdom Metazoa; phylum Chordata; class Aves; order Psittaciformes; family Psittacidae; genus Forpus; species Forpus xanthops. Next base: position 41,650 of record JASSUY010028994.1, read on the forward strand.
TCAACTAAATTAAAGTTGACCCTCAGGCTTCTGGCAGCTAAATTCCAGCTGTAACCTTCCCTTCTGCCCATTCCTCTGGAAAAAATCCTACCGATAACAAAATACAACTGAGAGGGGGAGGAAACCTCTCTGTTGTTAACCTTTACAGGACAGTGGATGTATCCAAATCAGACAAAAAACATGATGTCTCCTGCTGAAGTGCCATAAATAGTGCTATCTCCCAGTGTGATCTCTGAGAGAATCTGGTTTGGGGAAAGAACAGAAGAGGAGTCCTAAAAAGAGTGTGTGAAAAATGATGAAAGTTGCTTTGAAGTGAGTCCGAGAGCTGCAGTGCTTTCAGCAGCTTCCCCCTGGAAGCCCTTGAAATTCTATCTGCAATAAAAGGTACCAAAAGGAAACAGCTGGCAGGAGCTGTTAAAGTGGAAACAATATGCAGTTCAGAAGAGATAAACAGGATGGGCATGCAGTAGAATGAGAAAGAAGGTATGGATCTGTTACATGATAGGAACAGCCCTTCTCTCCTGAGCTGAGATTGCTTGACCAGGGAGATATCACTGGCTTCATGAAAGTGGTCTGGGAGGAAACAGGTTTAGCCCTCGATTTTCATGGGCACATGCACTTTGCTTTGCACTGGAGGACAAGGGCAACTGGATCTGGTCCCCTGATTCTTTTCTGAATAGGTCTTGGCTTGCATAAAACAGGTTAGGGTATCATGCTGAATGGCACTGCCAAAGCAGAAGCCAGTCTTCTGTACTGATAATTCCCTAGTACCCAAGACAATGGCAGCTGGCGTGGGAGTTGTTTTCCAGCTTTGGGACATTGAGGCAGTCTTGCTAGCTGGGCAGTAACATTGCTGCCGCTGTAGAGATGGATCCACTCCTCGTGCAACTCTGAAGCAATGCCACAGCTGTGGCCAAACCTTAAGCCTGCAGCCAAATATAAAGACGGCTTTTGCTCTCTCTGATACCATAGTCTTTAGAGAGAGGAACTGGTGAAGGACTAACAATTGGGTTGGAACAGGATCTGTCAGTTTATGCAATGCAAAGAAAAATATCGCTAATGGAGAGTGCATTGACCTTTACCTGTTTTAATTTAGAGGTGTAAATCATACACCTTCTTGTGGTCCCCAAGATCTCTACTGAAGGGATTGAGAGCGGAATATGGCCATGAGATGATGGTGAGGAATCCACATGCAACCACATCTGTGAAAAAACCTCCCATGCTCTGATCTGCTGTCAACTCTGCCCCTGTCACTACTGAGAGAAAGTCTGCTTAGAGACCTCTGCTCGCTGGGAAGGAATATTAATCAAAACTTTTGTCCCATCTTTACAGACGTACTTCAGATCAAAAGCACTTCTAGGGGAAAACAGTAATTCAGAGATGTGATGGGAGAGGAGCAGAATGGAGCTGAGCCATTCTTTCCATATGCTTTTATTTCTATTTTATACAATTCTCATTCTGCAGCTCTGATGTAACTATTTGCATAACCATCAGACTGCCCCAGTGTTAGGTTCAGAAGCAAAACTGTAACCCATGCAGCTCCACTGATTTTCCAGGCTTCTGTAATTTCAAGGAATACTAAAATACAGAGAACGGGCCTCCAGTCAATTTTTGAAAAGGTGTGAAAATGTTCATATCAAATCATTGTGAAGATGACCCAAGATATTGTACAAGTAACATGTGATACGGTGTCCTTCAGGATTTTCGTAAGATGTCAGCTTGGATAGGGTCATACTGAAGAGAGGAAAGAATAGCCAGGATTTATGTTTTCTAGATATACGTTAAATCTCCTTCATGTGGCAAGGGTCTGATACCTTGCTGAACTCTGAAGGATAACCCATAAACAGGAAGAGAATTGCACCTCTGAGTGTAGGTGCCATTTTACATTGTGGGCAACTCTTCAGAAAGGTCCCAGTTACTCAAAATGATTTGGGGGCTTAAATACTATTTTGAGTAGGACGTGGGTCTAAAAATCCTATTCAGAAAAGGAGTCAGGCACTCACATTGTTCCAGCAGCTCCAAGTACTTTTATCTGAGGCTGCAAAAACTCTTTCCCACTTGCACCAGTTTTATCCCGATTTGCAACTAGTTTAGCTCCCCATAAAATCAGTGGGCATCCCTCTACTTTCTTAATAGAGGTTTGATTGGGTGTTAGGAAAGAGAAATTCAGTCTAGCTAATCCATATGCACAGATGCTGTTGAACTTGCTTATTATGAAAAGAGCTCGTGACGGATGAAAATGAAGTGCTAAACATATGCAGAAGTCAGGAGATTGAAGATACCACCAGCAATAGAAAGATGATTCCAATATATAGGAGTACTAGATTGTATGCTATTCAACTACCTTTTGTCTTACAGGTAAATCCTCTGGAATTTAATAAAATCTTCAATGTCTTTAAAGGCTTTTGAGCAACTGAATGAAATTTAATTGTGAATTACAATCTGACCATGCAGTGCTAGATCCAGAAAAGTTACAGAGAGACTCTTTGCTATTACATTCTGTATCTTTTGTAAGCAGAAGATAGATTTCATTAAAGCATTGAAATCCATTCTTTATAAATTCTTCACAAATCTTTCACTGAACAATTAGCAATAGTATGTTTTTACATGAATGCATCCAGCTAGCAATTGATCTGTACACTGAAAATAGATTCTTCTATTCATTATGAATTTATAGTTCAGATGGAATCAAGAAGAGTGAATGATATCGCAGTACTGTCAACACCGCTCTCCATCCTCTCTTCCAGGACAGTACAAGATCTGTTTTGTACAGGAAGTGGTCTTCACTGCCACAAGGCCAGTGTCTCATGTCCTTGAGATCTGGTTGAACATTGGATTTTCCAGCTTTTTTATATACAGAATCAATAATACATGTAAGGAATAGAATGGTTAGTTTCAGTGTGTGATTTTAATGTTTGCCATTTGTCTACCCTGATTTTTGACTTACCAAATATTATCACATTGGCCAGTTTTAAACTTGAGCCTGTGAGGACTTCTTTGGCACTCTGCAGAAATAAAATACAGGAGTGATTCCTGTGCTCAGGAAATTCTCTGCACCTTTTGAGATGAAACCTGATTTTCAGCCTTCCTGACTTTTTATTCCAGACCGAGTCCCAGTAACCCATTGAAGCCTCTGTTACTGAAAACCACAGAAAGTCCAGAACTGCTTAGAATTAGCCACATCCTGTTCACCCAGTGACAGCTCTTTGTTTTCCACCATCCATCACTAGGAAGGTTACCCCCAGGACCCAAGGACTGGAGTGACAAGATCCCCACCACCTGCACCAGAGCTCAGTCCTGCAGCCACTGCCTGCATCACTCCCAACCACCTTCTGGGAGCACTGGTCCTCAAGACACTGCAAAACCAGGGCCTCAGGCAAAAGATAGCAGGATGGGTCTTGTCTGAGTTGGACATGATGGCATTGTAGCCAAAAAGCTATGGGAGAGTAAAAGGGGAGACCAAGGACTTGTAATCTCATTATATCCCCATCCTCACTTTCCTCCCCCGATCAAATTTAATTTGATAAAGTAATGCAGGCAATAACTGCCAAAGCTCAGGCCACCCAGGGAATAGCTGAGCACATGCAAAATGATGGATTCAAAGCAGCATGTAACACTTCTTAACGCAACATGTTTCCCTTTAAATCACCATTTGAGTCTTAATTCTTGGAGCAACCTCAATATACACTGCTTGTCTCCTCAGAAGTGCCCTCTGGCAGGGAACAGGCTCTGTGCAGTGCCTTTGTCTAATTGCATTTTGGCAGAGCACAGTGAGGAAAAAAGAGAAAATGAACTAGTTAATTCCATGGTCAAAACCTGTCTATGTCTGAAAAGAGAAGGAAGATCAAATCCTTGCTTTGCTGAACTGTCCTGTGTAGGATGTGAAACACTGCTGCCCTGGTGACATTAAGTGAGCATTAAGGGCAGCTTTAAGTCAGCTGCTCTTATTTGTGCACATTCACTAGTAATGGTTAATGTGACTAAAATTACCGCATGGTTATACTTGGTTGGCTTTCCCACACAAGCTGTTTTCTGGTAGATGTAAACTGGGGAGAGGCAGGAAAGTATTTCAGGACACAGGTATTTTTTTGCAGAGAAGTTACAAGTATTTCTTACAACCTGAAGCTTTGCATGAAAGTATTTAAAATATTTTCAACCCAAGAAGACAAACACATTAAACATCATCATGCAGAATATCCCACCTTACATCTCACAACTCGACCCTGCGTTTGTGTGTCTTACATATCAATTACACAGTCAGGTTTTGCTTTTCTTTATGTCTTACCTTGTAAAACACGCTCTACCTTCTGTGAGGGGGTAAGACAGCTGGGAAGGGTGGCCGTCCCTCTGAGCTGTGCTCCAGGAGGGGATTTAAGGAAAGGCACAGTCTCTTTTAGGAGGTTGCTGATGCTGCTGCTGCTGCTCAAGGGAGGCAAATTAAGACTGCTGGAGATGAAAATCTTCCTTGTTCAGGCAAAGTGCTTGGGCTCTGTACTAGTATAAAAACTGTGTCCTAAGACATGGTTTTGCAGTGGGTACTGTTTAACAAACATGCTTAATATTGCAGAAAAATAGGGGATGATGATAATTTCTACAGAGATGATAAACAATAGCCTTTTCTTAGTCTCTCGTTAACAAGGAGATGCAGGCAGATGAGCCTGAACCCTGGCCTCAAAAAGCATCTACCCATCCTTTTATATCAGTTGGAGTACTCTTAAAAAAAAAGCCCAAAAACATGGAACATAAACCAGCTTTATTTTTCACAATTTCCTATATTCTGACTGTGCTAAATCAGGGCCAGCAAATGACAACCACACCAGGAGTGTCCTCACAAGGATGAAGGTGTGGGGAGGCATCCAGGACAGTGTTAACGGGACCTTGAATCTTGCAGCAGCTCTCTGCACTGTGGCAGTCTCCAAATTCACTGTAGAGGAGGAAGGGGGAATGCAGTCCAGAGGGAGAAAGATGTATTACCTTGTCGCTGACCTGTTCTTTGTTCATCTCTATGGCACCACATCCTTTGCCACACAAGTCATAAAATTTCCTACCAGTAGCTCTTTTGACAGTGACATAATAAAACTCAGAATGGAATGAAGAAACATCCAGAAGTGTCAAAATAATGTAGTTTACTGTATTTGTACTAAGTTTATAATATAGTAAATTATCAGTTGTTATATACCAACACAAAAGTAAAACGGATGTTTTAAAATTTATCTCAGAGGTTCAAACATATTTTTGCTTTTGCAAAGTAACATCACATACCTTGAGAAAGAGTCCTTTTTGTTAACCTAAGAAGGAATGATTACCTTGGAAAGGAGCATAGTTGCTGTGAAAACCTCTGGCAAGAACACAAGCAAGAAAAATACAATCTAGTATCAAAGTGGCCTGGAAAGACATGACTCAGATCATGGGTTTAATTTATTTTGGACAATTTCTCATCTGGTAGCATTTTCCCATACTATTTTAATGGCTCTGGTACTCTTATTGCATTCTAAAAATTTACCCTCACCTTACATGAACTAAGGAAATCTCATAACTACATCCGTATGCGACACTGTATAGGATTGTCAGTTGCTGGTACTATGGTATTAATTTCAAATATATTTCAATTTTCTTTGAAAAGCAGCATAATAGAAACTGAAATCATATCAAATGCAATAGTAATAAAGATAAAAAATCTGTGTACGTAAAAGTACTAGTCAGATGCTCTCCTGCTACTGGTGTGCAGTTAGGTCAGACAATTTAGGAGCACACTGCAAGCAGCAAAAGGCCATGAGCTGCTAGACCTGACACTGGTATGAAATAGGAGGGGGGGTTGGAATTAGATGGTCCTTTCCAATCTAAACCATTCTATGATTCTATTATTTGAGGTGCCACAGAATTATGTGACCAAGCCACATTGTCAGGCGCTGGAGAGACAGCAGATAAAACATAGGACTGAGAAGCCCCCAATAGATAAACTACCCACTAATGATGCTGTCTTTGTATTCCACGCAACCCTTGTACAGCAACAAAATAAACCCAAAAGGAGTAGGGAGGGTTTGAAACCAGGCACTGACAAAGTCAGTCCGGTGCAGTTCCATGCGAGAGGCCAGTTTTCCTCTCTCTAAATGGAGCTGGGGCCAAGCCTTGCGAGAGCAGGGAGCCTCAGTGAGTGCTTGCTCCAGCTCTAGGTGAGCACCAGGTACATCTGGCCCACAAAGCAGCGCCCAAGAAAATGCACCTACCGCAACACAGCTATAGCAGGGCAGAGTTCCAGTTGTGCTGAGCAGAAGATCACAGACCTGGTTTATCCTGGCCCTCAGTGACAGCAAAATATTTACAAATTGACCATGATGCCTTTGAAATGAAGCACTTTTCTGGGCTGAGGGTACCAGGGATAACTAGGGAACCTAAGCAGACGGGTCACAGAGCCTGACTATGATGAGACTTGAGGTGGAAAGAAAACAGCCTAATGGCTTGGGCTGCTTCATCAGGCTGTGGAAAAATATGGTGTAGAAATCAGTACAAAGAAGCCACTTTTAAGGGATGGCATTTTTACAGTTAATATGCAATTTATCCTCTATGTTCCCAGATGCCTACAAGAAGATGACAGTGGCTTGCTTCGGTTTTTTTCTGGCTTTTTTTTTGTGACTTTTTCTTAAATTGGTACACTAATATCAGTTTGTTTTTATACACTTGGCAGGGAGCCTGAGGGGCAGGTAGATGGCATCCAGATCATCTGTCCTATAAAGTCACTAGAAATTACTCTGTCCTCCTTTGCCCAATTATTTAATTCTCCAAATGTTGATAGTAGAGGAAGACATGAAATTGGCTCCAGGGCAGGCTTAACCTTTTCAAGAGCTCCAAAATAGATTTTTCAAGCCAAATCCCTAAGCTTTATTAAGAGGAAAGTACAGCAGTTTGGGTTTACCTATATGGCCACTCATCTTTGGCTGCTTGGTGGTGGTTTAGGAGGAGACTGCCAATTAGTGCTAATTGCATGGGGGTTTATGTGTACGTACGTGTGCGTATAACATAGACCTGTGTCTCCTCCTCAGATCATCAGTCTGTCACACATGCCATGGGCCCATCCAGCAGCTGTGAGGTGACCAGAAGAGGAAAAACTCACATCCCGTATCCAATCCCCAGAGCCAGCTGGGCTCATCCCCTAAATGACTATATAAATCCTAATAACAGCTAAGGATGTTGTTAACAGGTACCCCAGGCTTTACTGCTGCCTCCAGGGAGCTGCCATGGTGATGTGATATCTCAGCTGATCTTCTGGAAAGCCCCATGATATGGTGTTTGCTTCCACCACGGAGGGTGTGCTTCTTGGGTCAGGGGTGGATGGATGGCTCCTCACCCCCTGCTCCTAATGAGCAGGACAGGCCAGTGAGGAAGGGAAAATGGCCCAATTTTCCCAGTCACTCCAGCAAAGTTATGCCATCCCCAGTGAGTAGATGGTGTGGCCCTGGCTGTCAGGACAGCAGGGTTTTTTGGCTCTTGGCACACCAGGAATGGAAGAGCTTTGTGCTCTCAGGTTCTTGTTCACTTGCACCCAACTCCCCACCACTCAGTCTTAACAAAAGGCAGTTTTGCTCTTCTGCTTGCTGTGCAAGTGCTTAAAGTACAGCACTTAGTAAGAAGCTTGGACCCAACTAAGTAGCACATTCGGACCATGTGAAAAGCCTGCCTCGACCCATGTTGTCTTAAGGATTTAACCTCTTTTTGGTTCACTGGGAATGTCTGCAGTTAACTCGCCATGGTGGGAGCACAGCCTGTAATTCACTGTGGTGTGTGTGCTGCACATTTACAAGCTGACACTGGTAGCTGGGCTTTTTAAGACTAAAACTGAGGGAATTCACAGTGAGAGAAGCTAACTTAACACTTTCAAATTGTTGTTTCCTAGAATTACAGTAAGAAATAAAATTACCTTGAGGAAAGATTTTCTTCCAAAACCACCCTGATGGGGGGTGCATTTGAAAGCATTTTTTCTACATTAAAAAAAAGAGGAGCCAAATTATAGAATCCTCTTTGCACCAAAACCACTAAAAACTGCTATTGGGGAAAGTTCTGATGCAGTATCAATGCTGCCATTACAGAATGTATAATGAATTGCTTACCACTGTATACTGTGTATAGTTCATTAAAGAGTTGCAGGTAAGAAGAGGTACATAGTACTTTTCCTGGAAGGGAAGAGATAACATTCACTGAAGAGTCAAAACTTTTGCCTCGGAAAGACTTGCAGAAAATTGTGCACCCTGACTTAATGCTCTTTAGCCAGGAAAGGCGAAATCTGGGATGTGGAGGCAGAGGCATTTTGAGACTTTCTTATGCTGCTGCTGATTCTTTCCTCAGAGCTTGTGAAGCGAAACTTGCGCAGCGCTGTGCTGTCACCGGTAATGAAGTAGCTCCACCACCTGGGGCTTTTTAGAATTGCCTTCCTCTAAACCACCAGGCTATACATGGGGTTTGGTTTATTTTGCTTTTTTTTAATTGGTAAGACCGCATATTCGAAATAAAAGTCATTATAAGATAAAGCTGTAAATGAAGATGACAACATCCAGCTGGTCCTTGTGGTCTATCCAGCAAGAACTTCTGTCTCTGAACTAAAAGGAATCTCTGTTTTACAAGCTTCCCATTGTGTTGTGTTACAGCTACCAAGGTCTTTAGCAGTCACTGTCCCAAGAGATAATAGTAAAGTGGAAAAACGGATTTATTCTAAAACTATTTTTTTTTCTGAGACACATGGTGTTTATTTGATTCCATTAATTTATTTGATTCCATTCAGACCAAGTGGAGTTATTCCTGAATGCAAGGGTATGAAAAAAGGCAGATCCAGAAGAGAAAACTAAAGACTTTCATGAAAGAATGAATAAGGCCAGTGCCTTTATAGCTATAACTTGGTTTTATTGTTAAGACCCTCATCCCAAGCTCCTTACACTCTGGTTTCAAGTAAAAAATCTAGTGTGCAAGCATAAATTTCAAGCAGTAAGAAATTCAAGCCAGCCAAAATCAGCCTGGCAGCAGAAAAGTATAATTAAACCCAAACCTTGCCCACAGTGCAGCTTTTCTCAGTTGCTCCCACATTATTGTAGTTGGATCTCATATTATGCCCCCAAAGTCTTTATTATTTTGCGTTCTTTCATATTTCCCTGCATCCATTAGCTCTGGACTGGTTGATATGAATTAACTGTGAGTACACACACACACAGTTTAAGGCAGGGAGAGAGCAAGTGATTGCATGGTTCTGAGTTACTGGCTAGGCTTAAGCCACGACAGGCAGGTGAGCAAACTGAGTGAAGGCACGAACTTTTCAGAGCTATCTTGGAGCTCCAAGGGCTCAAGGGCTCCTCTCCTGCTGACAGTGCTGTCCCCAGGGCTCTCTGACAGTGCTACCTGCCTAAGGCTATGACTGAGAACCAGGCACTGAGCAGGTTCAAGTGGCAATGGCATCCCCTCTGCCACCCCCTTGCAGTCCTGCTATCAGGCCCCACACAGATTAGGGCTAAGTGGTTTATCTCAGTCCCACCTGCCCTTCCGTCAACATGGGCAACACTTCACATGGGACTCATGTACAACAGATCTCAACAGCCACTGACCTCTGGAGGATAAAATTTGTATGAGCAGTCTCAGACTTCTGGGGCTATACAAAGAGAGAGGGAGAGAGATAGTGGTGCCCTGGATGGACTGAAAATGTCTTTTTCCCAGCAGTTCTAATTTCAAGTCCCACTGTACACAGAAAATGTTATGCCTCTATTGCATGTGGCTCAGAAAAGAGCATACCTAGTGTACAGAGAACTGATATTTGGTTTTCCTGCTTGTGAACTTACCTGCAGCAGCTAAAATCCCATGTAGAGCCCAAATTTGTTTTACTGGGGTTAGGAGAAAATTTGGCATCAGAGCAAAGAGATGAAAAAAGGCAATAGTCATTGCTGACATCATGACACAAACAAAATAGACACACTCATTTCCTTTTAGAAAGGAGATAAAGAAGCATATGGGCACTCACAGTTCTGATGTTTTGTTATTTCTGTGCCTCCTCCAGCCTTACTCCCATCCTCCCTAGAAACCACTGCTTTCTTTTCTAACTGCTGCCTTCTTTGGCACTCTCCAGGATGAGAAGAAAGCAATCCCAACAGCAAAAAGAGTAATGTCCTTATTTACAGAAACTGTACAAAACCCAACAATATTCTTAACAATATCAGCAAGGCAACAAGGTCATGTTAGAGTTTTGAGAAATTGCAGACCTGTGTTTGATGGTGAGGCAATAGGGTTTACACTGCTGACCATGAGCAGTGGTCACATTTCCTCCAGTTATACAAATAAACTGTCAGAGCCCATGACCTCAGTGTTGCTGCAATGATCATGTTACTTCTTTGATTAACTGGTGGACCAGGAAGTTTATGTCCTGAAATCAATGAAACTCAAGTCAATGAGGGAAAGAATGGGTCCACCAGCAGGCACTCTTGGATAGTATTGCCCTAGTACTTGACCTGGTTTTTGATGGAGGAGGGCAGACCCCTGCTTTCATTCAATAGCTGTGCTTGCTTCACCAAGGTAGCATTAGTTTCCTTGGCAAAACAGAAACCTGGAGTGCAAGAAGCACTTCCTGTACATGCCAGTGTATACTGCCATAAGCAATTGCTCCAGTCATTAGTTTTCTCAAACTGGTCCCTATTGCTGGGTTATACTAAGTCAGCATCCAGCCCAGGACCCTGTTCTAAAGAGCAGGCTCACAGAGCCCAAATCCCAGAGCAGGGGTGAGCAATGCAAGACCACCCTCCCTGTGCCCTGGCTATCAGTCAGCAGGGCACATGGTACTTACCCAACCAGAGGCTGTACCTACATCACCTGTGTTTAAAAGCCACCATCAGATCTATTCTTCAGACTTTTGTTGAGTTTTGTTTTGAACCTGTCAAATCAGCCCATAGTTAAGGGTTTCATGGTTTAACTATTCATTGCATGAAAGAAGTAGTTACTTTATTTTGTTTTCTCCTGCCTCTCAATCTATGAGAGTTTTAAAAAGAGGACAGAAAACAAAAGAGATCTTAACCCTCTTGTGAAGCCAAGCTGAAGAAAAGGAAGGTGTTTGATTTGAGATGAGATGATGCTTTTAGAAGGGCTTTTAAAACCTTCCTAATTAAGTTTATTTAAGCTCAGTGAAATAACCTGTGAAAAAAAAATACATAAAAAGTCTCAGCCTTTAAAGAATCAAAATTACCAGAAGCTTCTGATAGTATAAAATTCCTCTATTACATATTTGGCAGCGAAGTGGCTGCATAGACAGATGACTCGCTATTAGAGCCCATATAAGTAACCGCTAGGGAAAGCACCTGCTGCAATACAGAAGATGTCGTTAGAAATGCAAAGATCTGATTGAAAAGCAATTTATGTTCCAAGCAAATGCATAATAAGAGAAGACATACTACCCAGCATAGAGCTTCCTGCAGAGGAAAGTGACACACAATAGAAAGTAGTTAATCCTCCGGAAATAATTAAACAAGATTAAGGGGAAAATATATTTGAAAATATACAGTGCTTAGGAAAACATGCCAGATTCAGCTTACTGAAAAAGGAGTTTGTCCTCTTGGTCACAGTCTTGTAATCTAGATAAAGTTTTTACATTAAGGAATAGAGAGATACTGAGTCTGATTCAGTAACGAGAATGTGCTATTTCAGTAGCTGTACTTGCCTATTGTTAGAGTAATATGAATACATATAAGGAAATTCTGGTTTTGTTTCGGGATAAATGACATTACTGCCTTCCTGTCCTAGAGATCCCTGTTTCTGAGAGGGATGGGAACAGAGAGAACAAAGGTTCTTGCATTCACTTTTAATACTGGTAAAACAAGTGAAGCTGAAGTCAGCCTGTATTTTCTGCCCTATTTCTTTGCACTGATCGGGTCTTGCTCCAATGGATGTTAACAGAGAGAGTCCCATTAAAGACTGAGTCAGACCCTGGAGTTAAATACACAGAAGCGGGATGGTGATGAAGAAAATAAATACGATTGCCTTGTTTGTGCTGTTCAACCCATACGCAACACAGGGCAAAACCCAAGCTGGAAAAGGACAGAGCAGACTCTTATGAATGTTAACAAATTGAGCACCTTCTCTCTCCTGGTATGAGAGAAAGAACTGACAGCTGTGTTTAGGGATAAGTCTTAGGAAAACTGAACAACTGGACTGATCCTGGTAAGACTATGAGACTTTCCTGCAGGAAATATTGATTGCCAATGTCCTTCCTTGTCCACTGTCTTGTGATGTCCACTAACCTGTGATGAAACCATGTTGAAATGTTAGGGGCAGTGTGGGAGAGGCAAGAGCAGACAGCAAGATGGAAATACAGACTGTCAGTGAACTCTGCACTGTATCTATCGTCTAAGGCTTGAAGAGATCTGCAGGCTAAGCAAGGAAACTGAGAAGTTTCACATACAAGTATGCTCACTTCTGTCCTTACAAATTTGCCTTCACTTAGTCTGTGAGTATTCCTGTCATTTAGAAGCTGACACAGAGTCCCTGAAGGGTGAAACCACATAGCCTGTCAGGGTAAAGCTCTGGGCAAGATTACAGGAGCTGATAAGGGCATGTAAAGTCCCTTTTGGTCTTGGGACATTCATCAGCTGGACTGTACCTTATGAAAGTATGTTGGCATTGGTGTTTCTTCCTTGGGAACTGGAAAGTCACACACAGAGCCAGGTCTGGGTGCTGGCTGGGCTCAGCAAAATGAAAGGGTTTCTCTCATGCACAGCAGCCCAGCATGTTGATTTAAGCTCAGTGAAATCTCTCCTGCTTGTCTGCATTGGGGCTGTTGTTGATGCTGGGTTTTAACTTTCCAAGGTGTGATGCAGAACTCATTACAGTAATTTCAGTGGTCACAGGCGAGGTGCTGAGTATCTGCTCAGAACTAAGTTGCTGAATAGGTAGGTGACTGGGGGCTTTACCCCTGAGTGCTTGTGCAAGCAGAAGCAAGAAAAATGGTTCCAAAATGATAACGGCAAGAATCTGACTGCAATCTGCAAGTCAGGAACACAAAGAGCATTTCTTCTCCTTTGTGATTAAGAGTGAGCTTGACACATGGAAAACAACCAGACCACACAGACAAAGGAACAGTGAAAATAATAACCTTTAAAGAAGCACATCTGAAAAAAATAACTCTTCCAATGTTTAAATTTGCCTAGCGAGTACAGATGCCAAGTGCATTTCAGGAATAGCTTGGCAATGACTGAGTACAACATTTAATTAAGTGATTATATAATCAACTCTCTGCTTTATGCAGCAATAATTCAATTCCCAAGTGAGTAAGCTATGAGGCCGAAGGCTGGGCAGTTTATCACAATGAAGGAATCTGATTACTGCTGAGGAAAACATAAGGACAACAATGTTATTGTTAAAATGCTAGTTTAATTAATATAAAATTAATAAGTCCTTTTTTTTGGTTCATAGCAGCGCGTGCCCTGCCTGAAAGACGGTGCTTCCTCCATTTTCCATGTGGAAGTGGTGGTTATTTATGACCACACAGAATGTGCGGGAAGTTAATGATGTCACAGACTCAATTTATTGGGTATAAAATTACAAGAGTCATTTTAGCAGGGAATGATAAGTTCTTTTCCTAGAGCATAAGTAGACAAGAGACCCCACTTGTGTTATAAAAGAGAGATCAGACAAGGTAACTTCATTGCTGGGAAGCTTTGTAGTGGATTATTTGTAATAATTCCACTAAACCAGACGTTCTAGCCCAGCTGTGCTGAGGTTTCACATATACACAATACACGATCAGGGAGATCTGTTTAGCAGTTGGTGAAAATACATATGGTATCAGCAATATACATGTAGTTGTACCAACAGCATATGCGAAATTGTAGCAGCTACATGACTTGCTCAGAGAAGAAGGTAATATCTTGTGCAAACAGGATATTATAAAGAGACATGCAAAAATTGCATTTGTTTATAAGTGTTTGGGTTTTGTTTAGGTTATTTTATTACAGATTTCAGCAAATCAGTGTAGGAATAAGCATACAGGGCTTTCTTGAAAGAGATTCAGAGAAATGGATCCTGTGGATGCAAGAAAAATATACTATATGAAGCATCAGAACCACAGGGAGAAAGGAGAAAAAAGCAACAGAAACATGAATTTGGGAAATCAATTGGATATAGGACAGGACAAGGTAAAACAGGAAGAGATGCAGTGATCAGTGTGATTAATATGTGCAGAGTGTGGTCTTCAGTACTGAAGTGAATAATGACTTCAGGAGGGTACGAAACCTCCTGTTCGCTGCTGCTATTGCATTTGCAGAGGGTCAGGAAACCCATGTGCAGACTCGGCATTTCTGAGAGGCACCTGAGAAGATGTCCCACCTTCTTTGAGAGATCTGGATGAGAAGAAAGAAAACTAAAACCCGCAAGAGTCTGAGCACTGAATTTAGCCTTTTGCAGTGAATTCTACTTTTACTGTGGCACCAGGATATTGGGGGATGTATTATGCATTGGTTCCCAGGATGGACAGTTCAGTGGACTGCATACCGTGTAATCATTGATTTGGTGCCTTGAAATAGAGCTTATAGGGAAAGCTGCTGGGGGAAATAGCACTAATATAGACTGAGACTGATTACTAAAATGAGGACGAAAACTATTAGGTTGCAATCATTTTATAAGAAAGTGCTCTTAGGTGAGGGAAAAGGGAGTTTATGTACCATGTAGAAGAATCCCCGCAGAACAGTTTCTGCTTATTAGTACTAAATTAACCACAGCAAATGAGTGCCACTACTGTCAATGACCTGGCATTTTATAAGCACACTGGGGCTCAGTTTTAAACTATTTTACACACATAAAGAATGTGAGATGGAAGATAAAAAACCAAGGAAATCTACCCAGCAGTCACAGCTTCAAAGAGTGCTGTAGGAGTGTTCTCAAGGGTGCACATATAAGTACAATGAAATTTGCTTTTCTTCTGGAGTCTGACCACTTGACACTGAAATATGACGCTTGCATAGATCAGTGATAGCCCTTGACAGGGAAATTGTTGGGGCTTTGGACAAGTTGGAAAAAGATGAGGAATTTAAACCTTTTGAAAAAGAGGACTCAGTGAAGGCATTTAAAAGTGGGAAAGTAATAACACAAATTGATGTGGAGGAATGACCTGGTAAATGGGACAGGTCCATTGTGTCACTGCATGCCCTAGGATTTTTCTGTGCCGTGTCCCAGAGACTTCCTGTGCAGAGCTTCTCTCTGCTCTACATGCTGGGGCTACAGGACAAGCTCACCAGCCACTCATCTGGATCTTCCTTTACATCAGGGACATCACAATTCCCATCACTCCAGATTTTGAAATCATGCTACAGGAGAATAGTCATCCAATTGTGGGCTGTGATGGAGACTCTACTAGCTTCTTTTATGCAAGTGCACCAAACCTGTGGTCACCAGCCATGGCGATCTTACAATCCTTGGCCAAAACAGCCCACCTGATCTTCTCCCTCCATGTCTATCTGTTGTGTAATGTCTGTGTACCCATCCTCACGGACAGTGTGCTTATTCACCAGGTGACGAACAGCTGCCATATCACAACCTAGATGAAAAGAGAGTAATTTATTTTATACAGGATGCATTGCAGTGTTCTCTGGTGAGGTTTTCTGGGTTGTGTCAATAATCACAGCGCAATCTCCTTCATCTAAGGCCCACTGCCAATGTTGATTAAAATCTGTGTTCAGTGAATCTAGACTTGAAGTTTTGATATCCATGGGATTTCAGATGTCAAATGGGCAATCAGATAGCCAAAGCAGAATTGGTAAGAGGCCACAGGCAACACAGAACAAATTCTGATGCAAGTTTCCAAGTGCTGACAAATATTAACCTGCCAAGACAAATATTAACCTACCAAGACAAATATTAACCTACCATCCAGACTATCAATCAACAAGCAAAGCTGTTGATACACCAGTGCCAGATATCAAAGAGCATCAGATACTTTCATGCTCTTCTTTGAATTTATTACACTTCAGCACTTTCCTTCTTAAAAGTTTTACAAGAGCTGTGAATTTTTAACTCAGATTTTAAAATGCACGGAGCTTCCCAGATACGATGTCTAACAATGTTAACGACGGCTGGTTTCAGAACTCCCAGTAGAATTTGTATGCAATTAATGTTCTCCTCTTCTGAACAGAAACCTAGAGGTTTGCAAAACACACCATATGTTTGTCAGTTTGCCAATGAATCAAGATGTTTTTTGCAGCCTTCTGAGTTTCAATAATTAATGGTAATGTCTAAAACCTAAATCACAGTTCAGGGGCTCAGAACAGAACTTTTGCCATGTCCAGGGCTGTTCAGCATCATCAGAGCAAGACATTTCAAGTGAGAAATTAAACATTTGTACTAACTCCCATTCTCCCCTTACCTGGCTCATCTCCCACTCCATCACCATTGCTCCTTTTAAAGTATCTGACCAGATTCCTGCAAAAGGCTTACTTATTATGCAGAGTAATATTATCAGACTTTGGTCTCAAACACCTGAATGTTCAATACTCCAGTATAATCTGCTTAGGTTGACTTGCTCTTACTGACTGAATGATGTCTACCAGTTTACAGGTCTGAAAATACACTTTATTCTCATCAAGAGACTTATTACTCACTTTAGCAGACTATTATCAACCAATTAATGCAACAAAATTAAACAAACAGAATAAATCAGGTCTTACAATTGTGTTCACATGCATAAGGGCTAATTTTTATGAGCCATGTTTTATCAATGATCATTTTAAAATGTAGCTGCTTGAAAGGCTGATTTCATGTTAATATCTCATCCACTCAGTTCTTTCACCCTTGGGTAATTCTTCTGAGACCTCTTATGCTTCCACACTTGTGCACAAGCACTCTTGCCTTAGCTGTGACTTTATGAGCGGGTTTACTTTCTTTGAGGTGATGATTTTGCTTTTTGCTAGGCTACTAGAAGTCTTTTCCTTTTTATTCCTAGGTGATTTGACCTACTTCAAGACTTCTTCCCAAATCAGATCTAAATTGGCAGTTCAAGAAGGCTGATAAAGGAGCAGGCAATTCCTTAAGTTTCTATACTATGCTGGACTGCTTTTCCCCTTTTTCCCCTCCAGAGCAGAAGTATTACAGGAAGTGTTTCAATGATAATGTCAGCAGCAATTCTGTTTCAGAATTATAAACATGACTTGAAATGGATTATTCTTTAATTTGACTAGTATCATGAGAGCATGACTTTAGGACTTGCTAGTTTTAATAATACTTTCCAACACAGCAGATCCACAAAACATGGAGTACACCAGAAACATTCAGAATGATTCCTTCAACCAATTGCTCCTGCCTGACAGAGGCGTGGGATGAACTAATACCATTTGGGTCACTGTCAACCTTTCCACTTCTGGGGTTAGAACACCCTTTAACAGCATGCAGGATGAGATGCAAAACAGTGTAGACTGGAGCTGCCAGAAGATTTTCAGGACATGGCTCAGGAGTTCAAACCCTATCATAAGAACTGCAGCACAACACCAAGTGATCACAGGCATTTCCCTTTAAAGATGACTGTCATCAGCAGCAATAAAAGTTTCTGGTTTAAGCCATCTTTGGATATTTCTGGGTTTCCTGTTAAATGATGATTTGCTTGCAGTACGTTTTTTACTAAATTGATGTGGCAGCACTAATAGAGCGACCAGCATGAAAAAATGTTAATGCTAAGTATGACTTGCACCAATATGGTCTATTTCAGTTTGAAGCTGGCTGCAGAAATCTTAGTACAGATAACATCTAAATCCTATTGAACTTAATGCAAAAATATGTTATTAAGATACAACCTTTGCAGCAACAAACACAAAGTTTTTCTTTAAAGATTCACTATCTGGTTTTTGTAAAAGTTATGTCCAGTCCACCTCCATGTGGCCATTTTAAGTCAATTTTAATTGAAAAAGTTTCGGTTTTCTTTTTGACAGTCCAGTTCTCAGCTCTATGAAAATAGCCATGGAAAAAAAATCTCCCTTCCCTTGAGACAAAGATGGATTTGGAAAATAAATTTCACTAATGACTCCAGAAATTAAACACTTTTGCCATTTAAAAAAAAAAAAAAGAAAAGAAAAAGGAACATTTGAGCAACATCCCTGCCCAGTACCCAAATTACATTACCTGGAATTCCTACTGCAATAAATACTTTAGCTGGAAATCCCAGCACAGTGACTCCTGGGTACTGCAGGATATGCATCTGATAACCCCAGGCTCCCACTTCCCATTAGAAAGTGCTCAACTTGCCCCATTTCTGCCTGAAAGATCAATTTCCCAGCCTTCTGCAATGCAGTGTGTCCCCCAGACAGGAGACCTGGCTGTCCATGGGACTTTCTGGCTGGCCAGGATGGCAGGTCCTTAGGGAATGGTAGGGGCATGGAGAACCAGCACTAAAAGCCCACAGGCTAGGCAGAAAAATTCTGACAATAGCAATTTTCCATTGAAAACTGCCTGTTCAGGAAAAGGAATGGTGATTTTCACTCACCTTGCAGGAGCTCCAACAGAGCACCGTCTGCTTTCCTACCCGCAAACCCTCTCCCCTCCCCTCTCTGCTAAACTTAGCAATCATCAAAATCCTGGGGACTGAAAAAGCTTCAGGTTTCCCAGGTGGGGACCATAAGCTCAAAAGCTGTTGTGGCGGCAGATCATCAGCTAGGGCTTGTAGGGCTGCTGCAGTCCAAGGGCAGAACTGGGTCCCACAGTAGGAAGCAGGGGAAGGGGTGCCTCCTTGATATTGGAGATTGAGCTCCCCCACTGGTGTTTCTTTCTGAAAGCCTTGAAGTGAGACATTTTTGATAGTTTTATAATTGTTTTGTTTAAGAAAATCCCTGCTGAGGGGAATTTGGCAGGATGTTTGAGGTTTTTGGGGCTCTGAATTTCCCAGAGAATGACAGTTTAGCTTTAGTATGGATTCAAACACGAAAATATTTTTCAAAATTGCCTTTTTTTTTTTTTTTACTTCAAATGAAGTCAAAGTTTATGATGTCAACTGCTAGAATTACTCAATTAATCAAAGCAGGAAATTTCCATGGAGGCAGAGAGAGAATAAATACAGTACAAGAAGAAAAGAAGTCGAAGAATTTCTCCTATGTGGAGAAATCCTCTGTTGCTGTGCAGCTGCCATCAGGACTTTTAGGTCGTCCCTTTTCTCATCCGCTATGCTTGAGAACAACCGCTTGTATAAGAGGGTAAGAAGACAATAACTACACTGGCATGTTTGCCTGCCACAATAACACCTCTAGGCCCCGGGTAGCCACATCCATAAGCCTGCTTGAAACTTATACTTAGGTCTGCTCTAGGCCTTCAGCTAGTTAGAAAAGAAGTGAGAAAAGTTGGAAGCAAATTGTAGAAGTAGAATCATAGAATCATAGAATAGTTAGGGTTGGAAAGGACCTTAAGATCATCTAGTTCCAACCCCACTGCCATGGG
>JASSUY010028995.1:0-88758 GCA_032466535.1 Forpus xanthops
AAAAAGGAACATTTGCAGTTCATTCCCCCAAGATCCACAGGACCTGCCCCCAGGGAGCCCGTGGCCAAATACAGCAAGGTTCAAAAAGATCAATGCTTTAAAACAGCAAAAAAAAAAACCCAATTACATACAGTTTCGGTCATACAAGGAATAGATCACTTTATTCTGTATTAGTCTTTTTATTGACACGGATATTTACACATGTCACATCAGTCATACCGCCAATTCCCAGCTCGGGAGCGAGGAGGACGACAAAATCCCTGGAAAGAGAGGAAGAAGCCCAGCGGGAAGGGGCAGCGGTAACGGAGGCCGCTCCTGCTTAGCTTCTAGCTGGGCACCTTAAGGATGGAACTGCAATCTGCTCCCGGCCAGGAGAGGCACCAGCCGCTTCACCCACCACCGGCTCCCCCCGAGCCCTCCCCCGGCTCCTCCCCTGACTCCACGGCTCTCCTCTTCCTGCAGCGGGGACGTGGTGGTCGCCGAGCGGCCGGAGCGCGGTGATGTGGCTGTGGTTGGCGTTGTCGGCGCTGCTAACGGCGGTGGGAGCGCAGTACGAGCGCTACAGCTTTCGGAGCTTCCCGCGGGATGAGCTCATGCCGCTCGAGTCTGCTTACCGCTACGGCCTGGACCAGTACAGCACTGAGAACTGGCCCGAGAGCATCAATTACCTGGAGGTCAGCATGCGGCTCTACCGTCTGCTGCGCGACAGCGAGGCCTTCTGCCACCGCAACTGCAGCCACGCCGCTGCCGTCCCCTCCCGGGGAGCTCTGGACGAGCTGCGCCTCTTGTCCGGGGTGCTGCGGAGGGCGCAGTGTCTGCGGCGCTGCAAGCAGGGGCTGCCTGCCTTCCGTCAGGCCCAGCCCGGCCGCGACCTCCTCGAGGACTTCCAGCGCAGAGAGCCCTACAAGTACCTGCAGTTCGCTTACTTCAAGGTGAGGCCCGGCACTTCGACCCTCCTCATCTCCTCTCTGCTGTCTCTGCCCTGCCTGCGCTTCCCCGATGGCTTGCCTGGTGCTCTGCTACTCTCCAGCCGAACATGCCTGTCAGTGTCATGGTGGAGCGAGAGGGACAGCGTGGCCTGTCCCCGCACAGCCTCGTTGGATGTGGATATGTCTCGCATCCACCCATGGCAAGGCCCCGTCCTGTTGCCAGGCCCTTCGAGCAGTTGCTCTGGGCTGTAGCCTCATTCCCCGTCACCTCCTCCACATCAGTTTGACTGCCAGTTGTCTGCCCCATCTCCATTTCTGTCTGTGGTTGAGCCTTGCAGTCCCTGCCTTCCTGGGACTGCGCTTCATCATCTTCTAGGCATGTCTTCAAGCCCCTTCATCCCATGCACTCCGTGTAACCCGCAGTGGGACCAGTGTTTGTGTTGTCTGTCCCCCTGCTTGCCCATATCCTGCTATCCAGCTCACTCTTCACCAGTTTTTCCCCAACTCCTCCACCACATGCCCTAGATTAGCCCCTCCAGTTTTCCCAGACCTGCACCCACTAAACCCTGCCTTCTTGTCCTGTAGTTGGCTTGTTTCTACACTCACCCCTGTTCTCTTTCCATCTGCCTTATTTTGTTTCTAGCCTCTGAAACCTTTTTCAGACCTTTCATGTCACTGCTCTGCTATTGCAAGCACTCTTTGCTGCTTTCTGTCCCTCAGAATGTCCATCTTCCTCCCTTACTTCTGGTCCAGTTATTTCAAGTGCAGCAGCTCCTGGCCTGTGACTCACAGATAACCATATGCCTGCAAACAACAGTTTTGTTACAGCCCTTGGATGGAATAAAGGGATAACTGGCTGCTGAAGTGTGGCACTAATGCTGGCCCTGGAATGGTGTTTGTTTTTTGCTCCAGGGTTAGCCAAGGCTGGGGACACACAACTCTTTTAACAGATTTCATCCCGTTTTTCTGGCTGCTTGTCATACTCCTGACCAGGGTCTGATTGACAATTCTCTGCCTCCTCCTCACCTTCCTCTTCTCTTTTCCAAATCAAGGTCTGTCCCTCATGCCATCCCCTTAGGTACTGTGATTACTTCCATTACAAATAGATGGGATTTCTGGGGAGGGAAGAAAACAAGCTTAACTTTGCTTAGATTGTTTTCTTTCAGACAATCACTCCAAACATATCCCAGTATGTTATATAGGGTTGTATGCTTGTGCATTGTTTTGGGGATTGCTGCTTGAAAGCACTCATCTTAACACTCATCATCTGTGTCTTATTGGTAGGAGTGCTGTTTTCTTGTTAAAATATTCAGCTTTTTTTCCAAATCACAAAAACAGATGTAGGGAAATGTGCTCTCATAAAACAGAAACAGTATCCACGTGCACAGTATCGCATCAGTGTCGTTCTGTGAGTTTAAAGCCATCCCTAAGATCATATGGAAGAACTTAACTTTATACATTAAGGCCTCTGCACACCTAGCAGGTATCAAACAGGGGTCATTTCTTTTGAATAGTAGTGTGGGCAGGCACTCCTCCCATTCTCAAAGCCATATATGGGTACCAAAATGACATCACCGCAGATGTTTCCATTTCTTGTCTGTCTTTAACCATTCATTCCCCCCTTGTGGCACGTACAAAGCTTGCAATATATGGATCGCAGCAAAAATCATTCCTACATCCCGTTTCTGGTACAGTTAAGTAAGTGGCGAGTAGGAATGTGAGAGGGGAATGAGAGAAACTCCTCCCTCTCCCCTTAAACTGTTTTTCCATCCCATTTGCAGTAGGTTTGAGAGGTGCAGTTTGGTGGGTTTCCCCTTTACTGTCAGTTGTTCATGTTGTCTTTCTTACTATGTTGAAGTTCAGGTCTGCATTTACCACTCATGGGGGACTTCTTAGTGGGCCTTCTAGAGCTGAAGTGCTATGTACAAGGGACTTTTTCCTTGTTGGTGGCTTTCTCAAGAAAGGAATGTCACTTTCCCTACCCCCTAGCTCCCCAGCAGATTTTATAATATAGAAAGAAAGGAGAGGGAAATGCTTTATGTCATTTTTTAGCGTGACCATGTGTTTATTGAGGTGTATTCCAGAGTGCAACTTTGCCACGTCTTGGATCCTGGGAGTAGATGTTTGTATGCTGCTGCTTGCTCCTCTGGAGGGAGCTTTCTTGTAGCCACGGAGTTCACTTAGGAATGTGGTTCTACACAGCTTTTCTTTTTCTTAGTGGTGAAAATTGAAACCGAGAGCGAATTACAGACTAAGCAAAACTAAGAGGCCTGTCTGCCTACCAACAAACAGGGTTAGAGCATAAAGCACAAATGAAGCCTGGTGTTTGACGTAAGTGCAGCTGAGATTTCCCATTGTGTTTAGCACTCTCTGGGACCACTGGAAGCACATGGTTTTGGGACAGTCAGGAATGGCAACTGGCAGAGCTCCAGTGCTGGGAGGGACACTCATAGCAGCACCACAGCAAGAGCTCATGTTAGGGTTGAAACCCTTTCTTTCTGAAATGAAAAGGTGCCTTTTATGGATGAAGACAGAAAAAAGCATGCGTGTGTGTGCTTGTGATTCTTGCTCATAGTTTTATACGTACGCTTCCAAAAGCTTTTTTAGATGTGAGGTAGAACTCTGTATCACCTGCATCTCAGTACGCTGAATGGGTTGATGCAGATCTTGGCTTATAAGGGGAAAGGTTGTAATGTTTCACAAATATCCAAGACTTCTACTTCCTCACTCTATCAATATGTGCATGTGTACTACGTAGCTTATAAGAACATCTATATATGTAAACTAAATATAAATGCATGCACACTGAAGTACATACACATTTGGCACATACAGTTATAAATAAGGAATGCATGCTTCACGAGGTATTTCTTAATGGGGTTTAGAAATGGGTATAGAAAATCACATTAGGACACAATTATTGAGCAAGTCCCTGCTGTTGGCTCTAACTTTGTAACACCATCAGGAAGATAGGTTATTGTAGTATTGTCTTGTGTGCCACTGGGCAAATAAGCAACATTAACATGATATAAACATGGTAAGTGATATCTCCTACCCAGTATCCAGAGCTTAGCATCAGTAATTGCTGTGAGAGAAATCCCACACAAGAGAAACAGTATAGTCTTGTGCCTTGTCAGTTTGACTGACATCTTCTAGCTTCCTGACAGTGCACTGAGCCTCAAGAGACCAGTGGCAGCACCTACTGCGCTGAGCTCTGCACTGCAGCCTCCCCTCTCATCAGTTCTGTCTGGATGCTGATGCTGGCCAACAATAGGGCAGCCAGAGCACAGCTCTCAGACTCTAGCCCTGGTCCTGAGGCAGTGCTCACCGTCCTGCTTGCCTGCCCATGTGAGCTGCCATGCCACGTCCTGTTCACTGTTCTCCCTGGACAGGGTTTTCACCCACTGATATGTTCATACCAGAATGTTCATAGTGATGCTGCTCAGAGTAAACCAGAAAAATTACATCAGTTTTACTGTACTGTTGTATCTGCTGAGACTGTGGTTTCAGGAGAAGTAAGTTTGGGAATATAGAGGCTGCAGGAAAGTTCATTGACAGAAACTGGGAAATTCTGAACTGTTTTTTCCAATTAACCTTTCTTCCCCTGCCTTTCCTTCTCTCCCCATCCCTCTTTAGGCTAATAATCTTCCAAAAGCAATTGCAGCAGCTCACACATTTCTTCTGAAGCATCCAGATGATGAAATGATGCAACGAAATATGGCCTACTATAAAAGCATACCTGATGCTGAGGAGCATATTAAAGACTTGGAGACAAGACCTTATGAGGTATGCTTTTTTATTCAGAGTCTGGTCTTTTGGAATTGTTCAGTTACTCCTCTTGCTGTGTGAGATCCAAGAATATCATTTGCTCACATATTCTTAGTTCCTACTCTCCTTTCCCTCTTCCTGTCTTCCTCCATCATCTCTGTTTTGCCTTCTTGATGCAGTCAGTAATTTTCACCTCTCACACTTTTCACTGTCTCATAAATGAGTCACAGTGAATCACAGATAGTGGCATACCTGGAGGCTGCTACATGCAGGTCACAGCTGGGGCTAAGCAGATGCATAGTTACTCAAGTGTGGTATAGTGGTAGAACTTAAAATAAACTGGACATTTGGTGTTAAATGTTCAACTGAAAATGTCTGTCAAAACCTGTGCTTTAGATTCACACTGTTACTGCTGTCCAACAGGCCTTCCATTTGATCTGAAATGGAATTATATACTCTGCTCTCTAGAAATACCTGGTAAATTCCATTAATCATCTACATCTGTTGTCCTCCCATTAATCGGATGACAGCTTCTGTAGTAATTCAGAAATGCAGACACATTCTGTATTTGAATTTACACACTGATTTCCATTGAACAGTTACTTCTGGTTCTCATTCCTGCCAATTTTCCAGAATCTTTTTGTCAGGGCTGTGAGAGCATACAACGGTGACAACTGGAGAACATCTATCTCAGACATGGAGCTGGCTCTTCCTGATTTCTTCAAAGCCTATGATGACTGTACAGCAGCCTGTGAAGGTTCCCGGGAGATCAAGGATTTTAAAGACTTCTATCTTTCCATTGCAGGTGAGCAGTTAGGAAATAATAAGGAAAGATGTCCCAAAGGCGCACTTCAGTTTATCTGTGGGGTTGACTACAAGAGTGGTGTTTCTCAGTTTGCAGTGTGAAATGCACATGCTGCACTATACTCAGTTTGGACCAACATGAGTCCATTAGATTCACTGAAAACTGCTTGAATTCTGGTTTGCTTTCTCCGGTAAGATAAAGGAGACTGTCAGTAAGCCAGAATGGACAGCTTTTACTTTAACATACAAATTTAACAGTGTGTCAGAATAACAGATATGTAAGTAATATGAACTACTCCATCCAGGTAGCAACAATTATTCAGACAGGTCTCTTGACCAACATTTCAATATCAGTTTGATGCTTTTGAGGTTCAGCGTTTAGCCTGCCTTCAAAATCTGCTTTGTGTTTTGTGTGTCACTGGTCAGATGTATCTGCTTTCTCATAAATATGGCAAACTGTCTGTTTTTCATCTTTCCTACAGCAGAGGTTTGCTAGCAGTTAAGATTCCTTTAGTGTGTAGATTAAAAAAAGTCAATTGCTTTGCAGAGGAGAAGAGATACCACCTTTTTTGATTGCTGTCAAATTGACACATGCTCATTCCCTATGCTCCTTCCCAGCAAAAGAAGCAATTTCTTCAGTGCTGTTTGCTCAGTGTTGCTGGCAGTGTTGTGTGGAGAATGCTAGCATGCTCTATCAACCAACTTAAAACCATGACAAGTGCAACAGAATTCCTACTTTGCCAGAAGGAAAACCAACCCAACCTTTTGTCCTAAAGCCCTCAGATGTGTTGCTGAGGGAAGATTTGTGAAATCCATAGGTGCATGGGTGTGAAGTGCAAGAGCAGCTCCACAGTTACTCGGTGTGGAACTGGTACCCATCAGTACAGTTGACATGGATCAGCTATTACAGGCTGGTGCCTAGCCTAGAACAGTAGATAGGAAGTGAAGGTCCAATCACAGGTCATAAAGCATGAAACACAAGCCTGCTTTCCCAGTGGTTCAGAGTCCTGACATCAGGCTAACTCCAAAGCCCATAGTGTCCTTGCTTAGCTGCGATTGGTACTTCCTGTCATGCTTCCTCTTCCTCCTTGGAATGAAAGGACAATTCCCAGCAGTAGTGGTGAGAATGGAAAGTAGGAGATGTTGCATGATGCTGTCATGGGCATATATGTATGTTTCAAGTATTTAATTCTTGACATAGGAAAATTCACGTTTCCTTGCACTGCCTGGGCAGAGCTGTGCTCTTGGTCTAGGGAGATGTGTTCTGCCTTCGAGGCTTTTAACATAGAAGTAGATTCAGCAAGCAGAGTTAACCAGAAGTATTTGGTGATTGTGCTAGGTACATGTTTATCCCTGAGCAATGAGATCTGTTTGGAAGCCAGCTGTCCTCATTGCATGGGATCACATCACTGAGGGGCTTGTGTTTCTAGCTTTATGTAGTGGCTAGAACTGAGTACTACTCTGTTTTGAGATGCCACTGTTCTTGTAAAAGATGGGCCTGGTAATTTCATTTTGCCAGTTATTTTTAGTTAGCCTCAGCATTCTTCGTGTTGAGACTTGCCAGAGATGAAAAGAGGGGAAGGGCCCTTTGCTGTTCTTTTGCTTTGGTCAGAGACTTGCCACATACACTTAGATAACTTGGTTTCACCTGCCCAATGTGTCTGACAGGGAAACTAAGGCTTTAAAATACTTTAGTTTGGTGGTGTTGCCTCGTGATCTACCCAAAGCTGCTCTAAATTCTTTGTTGACAGCCACAGACTGCCTGTAGGTGTCAGTGTAACCTAACTGCTAGTGCTCTGGAATTGTGGCTTTGAATCATTTCAAGTCCAGGCTGCCCTGATTTTAACCAAAGGGAAAAGTACCAGTGCTTGATGCATGCTTCAGGTGCAGCCGTAGATGCTCAGTATTTCCAAGCAGCAAGATCCAGCTGCATAGAACCCAGGAGAGCATTATAAGGCCAAATGTTAATGGGTACCTAATGGGAGGGGTTATAATGATTCACTGTGCTCTATTCACATCCTGTGTTATTTTCTTCCTTTTAGATCATTATATTGAAGTTCTTGCATGCAAAGTGCAGTGTGAGAGTAACCTGACACCCATTATTGGAGGCTTTGTTGTTGAGAAGTTTGTGGCCACCATGTACCATTACTTACAGTTTGCGTATTATAAATGTAAGTAGTGATTTAATGTGCTGAAATAACATTGGGATGATGTGGGGCAGTTTCCATTCATAATCTTTTTCCTCTAGTTATAATGCTTTACAATGTAAGTAGTAGCCTCCAGAATCTGCATTTTAACTTGTTCTGGGACAGAAAGTCTGATTTGCTTAGCATCTTTTTCTCCCTGTATAACTGTAGTTAGCAGACACGGGAGATAAACCTTATATATAGAACCCATGCTCATAAAATTGTCCATGAGAGAATAAGTTGCTGACTGTAAGTCCCATAAGGGTTTTGTCCAGGTCAGACCCCTCTGGTTTAAGCTATGCATGGTTGTGATTGGTCTCCACTTGGATGTTGGAAAAATGAGGTGGCTACACGATAAGTGTGGTCTGATCTGTCACTACCATTTGTTCTTTGTATGATATATACTGCCAGTACAAGTTTTTTATACTTATATATAAATTTACATGAGCTTTTGTAATTTTGTATAAATGATAGATGCTCATATGAATTATAAATGTTCACAGTATGTATTTTAGATGTTTAAATGATGAACTAATTCTTCTGCCTTTTTAAAGTAACTCAAGGCATCTTAGGGCAAAGAGTGCAAGCCTCTTCCATCGGAACACGTGCAGTGACACAGACCCATTTTGTACATCTACGTACAAAAAGGGCATGGTTTGTGCCAAAAAGCCATAGGAGTCAAGCTGTCAGGCTTGGATAATAGTAGGAATTTGTTCATTTACCTTATCTGAATTTCTGTGTTTTTATTAATTAGTGAATGACATGAAGAATGCAGCTGCTTGTGCCGCTAGTTACCTTCTGTTCGACCAAAAAGATGAAGTAATGAAACAGAACATGGTCTACTATCAGTACCACAAAGACAAATGGGGACTTAAAGAGGAGGATTTTCAGCCCAGATCGGTAGGTTAATTAATTAATATGCCTTCTAGACACATTCAGATGTTTTCCTGGTGCTCAGTGGGTCAGAGGTTGGGAAAATGAGGGTTATCTATTAGTTCTGGGGTTAAGCACATGCTATTTTATTAAAACCACATAGAAAGTTGTGCACAGAGATGTACTATGTAATGCAGACAGTGAATGTCCTTGTAGTCTTTTGTGTTGGCATATATTGCAGTAGGGTCTAGTATGATACGATGCCAAGTAAAATCACAGTGGTACTTTTCTGACACATGCATATATATATCTTTATCTACTTAGGTGATTGAAGCAGTTGCTCCCTGAAATCTGGGGAAAAGATCACTCCAGTAACATTTAGGCTTTTGGGAATCGCATATTATTTGCCAACATGCCCACTTGCTTGTTATTTCAGGTTCTTTTGGCATTGAAATATGTCTGGTTACAATAACCCCAGCTAAACTTACTTTCCACTTACTTTAGAACGTAGTTGGGTGGATGAGGATGGAAAAAGGCCCAGGACCATACTGCATCTAATTATCTCAGCTGGAATACTTGCTGCAAAAAGCCCACAGTAAACATCAGGCCATCCAGCAATAATTGTGGTGTCTACAGCCTTGCTTTATGTTCCTTTCTAGACTTGCTTGTATCAACTGCTGGATATGAGTGGGATTCTGAATTTATCTGAAAAAAAACATATATCAAGATTCCATATAGTCCTAATTAGAACTACTATTTAGTTCTTATATATGGAATATATGTAACCAGATTTTATAAACTGTATTGGGATTATACATCAAAGCAAATATTTTCCATGTCTAAGGAGTAGCATTTGAGTCATTGCACAATTACTTTCTTCTTTTATAATAACAGATACGTAGGATATTATCAACTAAAATACAGTGCTCTAGCTTTGTGGCAGGCAACTGAACAGTGCCATTTCTAAATCAGGGTGTATCTGGCCCAGCATACATGCATTCTTTTCCTGTAACTTGCAACTAGACTGAAATTCTTAATCTGTCTTTCAGCATGAAGAAGAGAAAAATGGAATATAAAGATGTGATCTGGTTTTGCAAAATTATTCTAAAAATGGGTTTCTATGCTATTCTTAAGTTTACGTGCCCAAGGAAGTTTTACTGATAAAAACATTTTGCTGTGTTTCTGGACTACTGCAGCCTGGACTCTGACAATCAAACTGGATTTTCTCATTGCTAGGATTTATGTCATACAACTGAATTAACTGCTTTGTGACACCTGAGGGGCTCCTTAGACATCAGTGGTATGTGCTGACACAGTCATTAGTAATACATGGTCTTTCTCTACCACATGGCTTCTCTGTGGAAGAGTTATTTAAGTTAACCTAACTGAAGCAACAGCGAGCATCCCGCTGGGTAACATTCCAGTTGCCCTTCCCATGTTGCTTCTTCAGACACCTCAGTCACCAAGACCTGCACTGGCCCAGAGGTCCTTGATACTTAATGCTGCGTTGAACTCAGTACATGTGTGCAGGTGACTGTATAGCAGCACTGCAGAGCAGTTCACATACGTACCTTATGGGTTGCACTGATTTGATAATTATAATGCTTCCTCTGAAGCCAGCAAACTCAAGCCAGAAATACCACTGCATTTGAGTTAAATGGTTTTTATTTGTGGACGACTGTTATGTGCAACACACCTTATCTGCACACTGGAAACCCAGGTCTGCCCTGCAGGAGATCTGAGACAGAAGCAAGCAAAAGTGCATTTGGTGCTTTCAGGCAGCAGCAGCAGCGAGTCTGAGCTCAGAGTTGAAAGGGACCACTCCTTTGTCACTGCTTTTGGGGACAGAACTGTGCTTTATAGCCATACTGGAGACAGTGTTTGGCGGTGGTGGGAGTAAGAGGTAGCAAAGTATAAAACTACAAACCACAGACAGGTTTAGCATACGTGTACAGAGAGGATAGAACATGGGCCTTGCATGTTAACTGAGTGTTTCATTGATAATTCCTCAGCTCACTACAGATGATTTTTACATGTAGAATGGTAAATGCACACAGCTGTATTTTCTCCTGCTTTGATCCATGTAACTAAGAACAGAAATCGCTTGCTAAGCTAATCACTTGTAGTGACAACTGTAATGCCTCTGGTTTATTTTCACAGTGGTAACAGGGTGGCAGCAGCATTTGGCTCTGACACTAAGCTTTAGATGTTCATGTGAAAGGGGAAGCTTCCTGTTTTCCCCTCAGAAGGAGTTAAAGGGGATGATCAAAGTAGATTAGTGTTGGTATTCACAAATATGAGGATATGTGACTGAGCTAAACAGAGAGGTGGGATTTCCCTAGCCCAGACTCAGTCTGGAGTGAGCCATTGTCACTCAGAATAGAGTAGTGTCTCTTTTTCTCAGAACTGCCTGCTGCCATATGCCAGCGCGCAGGAAGACAGGAGCTTTCTCACATCCAAAGCCTGCTGGAATGTAGGCACAGGCTGCTGCTCAGCTCTGGCAGTCTCGTTCCTTATTCTCTGACTTGCCAGTACTTTGAAATGTGAGAAAGAGGAGAGTGCTTTGTTCTTCTCACACCGATGGAGCTTGTGCTTAGAAAGGTCCACAGAAGACATTGGATATGCTACTTGCTGTTCTACTATTTCCTTTCACAAACATTATAACCCCCCTGGATCTACCTTCAATTAAGTCTGGGTGTGACTTCGCTGGAATACTTTCAGGTGACATGTGATGACACTCCCCTGTCTTGCTGCCCTAACGTGGAAATTCTGTTTTTTGATAGGAGGCTGTTCGATACCACAACATCACCACCCTCCAGTTAGAAATGTATGACTTTGCAAAGGAACATCTGATGGATGATGATGAGGTGAGTTTTCTAGAAAGGAAATCGTGGTCGAAAACCAGCGATCACATTAAAGATGATACATAGATGGAATTCCAGGATTTAGCTGCTATGGAAAAACCTTGTAGCCATGACCATTTTATCATGATTTTTTCTTTTGTAAATGGAATATAAGAAACAAACCCAAAGAATATCACATAAAGTTTAAAAAAGCATGGATGGTATTAACACAAAGGTAAATGTAACGCACTGAGCCCCTAAAACAAAAGTCCACCTTGCAAGCTATAACACAAGGGGGCAGAGAAGTAGTGTGTATATATCTTTATATATACATTATATGTATATTTAAATTTAATGTTTCTCTGGGTTTGGGGGGTTCTTTGGTTTTGTTTTGGGTTTTTTTTTGGTTGTTTCTGTCTGAAATGTTGTTTTAATTAGCTCCTTAGTATTTTGTCCAGAAGTAGCCACCTAAATCTTAAATCTTGTCAAAAGGAAATCTTGGCATCTGTTGGTTGTTTTTTTTTTTCCCCTGCACAGTAATATTTTGGTCACCCAGTCGTGCTTCTTAAATGTTTGGAATTCTTGGATGGATAACATAAAATGACTACTCTTAGACTGGAGATATGTAAAGTGGATTTTTTTTTGTGCAGAGAAAGTAGTTAAATTGCTGAGATGGCATTTCTTTGTCGCCCACAGCTGAAAGTGTAAGTCGTGGAGGCTTTGGATTGCCTTTTGTTTTGCTTTGTTTGCACTATCTTTCATTTAGAGGTTTGAAATGAATCTTCAAATGGTGGAGTGGTTCGTTGTTGGCATTGGCAAAGAGTTGTGCTCAGTTTAGCATGGGGCAGGGTACTTGTAGTGAGCACAGCTGAGCTCTTTTTTACTTAGAAAAGAGAAAGATGGTTTGTGTTAAAAAATGAAATCACCTTTGCAGTTTTTATGTTTTCCAGCACGTAGGGAGAGATAATATTTTATAGCACAAAGTAATAACATGTCTGTGCTGCCTTCGGTGTGCTAGCGACCTGAAAACAAGTCTATGCATAAAATTCCATTGCAAGGTTACCAGACTTAAGGAAGACTTTCCATCGTGATAAAACTGTGAGGGACAGTTTAATAAGCTTGTTACAAGGTTCAGCTTAGATGAGGAATAGCCTATACGGATTTTCGCGTGGGTGTGAAATACTTGAGCACTTTCTATATTCCCTTGCTGGTTTGTGCTTTGCCCATTATGTTAGGCATAAGCTTAATTTGTAGTTCTTCTCTCATATCTGCTGCTTCAAAACACAGTGATGAGTAGTTAAGGAAGGGGAGAAGCAGTCTGTTGTGAGGGCTTTCCCCGTATGTTGTTAGAAGGAGGGATAGAAACAATCTTCAACCTCAAGTACTGTGTATAGAATAAACTAGCAGTTATTTGCTGGCATTCATTCCTGTAGCTGGTTTCACCGGTGCAGTTATAAATGACCTTGCAATCTTCAGGAGGGAAGTACAGTGGAAACCTCAATTAAACTTTTGGGGAAGTGACAAGGAAGTCACATTACACTGGGTTATTTATTTGGGTTAAGCAACCAAAATTATTGGGCCTGGTGGTGCCACAGATATCCCTACCCCACGCTCTCATCGTAATAGGAAAGTTACTGTTCTCCTCTCCCAGGGAGAAGCTGTGCCCTCCCTTGCTAGGGCTGAAGAACCTGGGAGGGATGGAGGCTGTGCATGCCTCTGGCTTGGCTCTGGCTTTTGGTAGTGAACTCATAAATCCCTGGCTACCAGAACTTGTCTTTGGCTGCAGGAGCCTTCCAGGGAGTCCAGACAGAGCAGGAATAGCATAAAGGTAAAAAGCACTACCTTCCAGTTTCTGCTGTATGGGCAGGACATGGTAGCAAAAGTGGAATTTCTTGTTAATATTTCTCCTGGCAGGGATAGGGAAGTTTATTCCATTGGAATGCTGAAAACTGAAGAACCCAGATAAGGTGTTACAGTAAAAGCTTTATTAAAAGTTGTTAAGGATGAAGGCAACCTCTCTTTTTAGTACACTGTTTATTTAAACCATGTGCATCTTCGGCCATAGGCCATACCTTTTGTGGGTTTCTGTGGTCCATGTTTGCTGTCTGTGAAGTTGCTTGTGAGCTAGCAAGCCCATAAAATAATCTGTAGAAGAAAATCATTCTCTTTCCTTGAGTGAAGCAAAAGGATTCATGTGGCAAAAGAATCTCTTCCTATGTGAATATGTCATCATTCCCAAGTGAAGAATCTCACTTTGTTCAGACTTCTCAGTGCTGCCATATCCCAGCTCATCCATGTGTCTTTTCAAATCCAATTAGCAAGTGAGTGAGAACAAGTGGCTTCTTCCAATAATACATGGCAGTAATTGCAAAGGCTGGAACGTGCAGTAATGATTTTTGCATATGTCGCTGCAGGAAATACTGCCCTGTTCATGTTGCTTTATTAATGTTTTTCCACAAGGAAATGAAAAACTCCAGTTCAAACATTTAGCACAGCAGAGGTGACAGAGAACATCAGCGCCAAGTAGCTACAAATTACTTTAAAGTAATTATCATTAAATAGCCTTACAGTTTTCCACAGTGAAGTTGAAAGAACATTACACAGAGTTGTCATCTTGGTTGGCCATGAATTGTTAAGCTTTTGGATTCCTGGTCAGATGCGTAATTCATAAAGGCTCTAATAGATACAACTCCTGGCATTGCACAGATTTAAATAGCAAACAGAAACGCTGTTAAGAGCCAGATACTCAGCTAGTGTAGATGTAACTTCAGAGCTGCACTAATTGTATGAAATATGTTCCTGGCCCTTAAAATCATTGTTCTTGAGAATTTTTAATTTATAATCATTTCTGTTTCAGGGGTAGCTACTGAGCTCTTCTAAATTGCAGAAGAACCACACGTATTTGGCTGAGGTGGTCCTATAATGTGATTTTTCTTTCAGCACTTGCTCAGTAGGTGCAAAACTGTTGGCAGCTTTGACCCACTTTATTTGCCATCTTGTTCTTTTTATTTGTGTATGATGTGTGTGTCCATTTGTACAGTAGCTGAAATTCAAATGCTCCATTCTTCAGTGTGATGCACAGGAAAGTAAGTGGTGAACTAATGTGACTGCTGGAAGAAGAACATGAGGAGTAACATCAAAGCATGAGGACCCAATGGGCTACTTACAGCAATAATGATCTGAATTCAGCCTATTTTTCTGCTTGGGAATCACTAACACTGAATTTTCAGGTTTATTAATTCACTTTTTGCATACATTCAGATGATCTATACAAGTGTGCTTGTAATGGCAAGTTGTAATTGCAGGCATGTAAAGCCTGCCCTGCCTGCAACCTCAGACCATCACAGCTACACTGAGAAGAGCTGGTGGCAGCCATTTCGGAGAGAGTTGGCAGCTAAGTGGCATTGTTCTGGTCCTTGTTCAGCATAAGGTTCTTTAAAGAAAGAAGGTTGTTTATTCATCATTTGCTAGTGGAGGTACTGCCTACATGGCTGGCCCTGAAGAACCTTCCTGCTTTCCCCTCTGCTTCTTTACTGGTGGATGTGTATCCTGGCCAAAGATGTTCTTTCTTCCATTTAAACCACTTTCCATGGGAAGCTGGGTCCATGGTTGGGCTTGAATGGCAGGATGTCCTGAAGTCGTGACATTAGGAGCAATTTTTACCTGCCCAGTTTAAGCTTCTGTATGCAGCACAAAGCAGGCAAGAGAAAGTTAAGTGGGGTTCAGAAGCAAAGCCACTAGAAGGCTTCTGTTTTCAGCTCAGTGGGAGCAGTGCTGAAGTTGCTTTGAAACTGGGCTGACTCATGTTTTATAGACATTATAAAAATGTTAAGAGGAAAGCGTCTTTATTGGATTACTATAAAATACTATTGTAATAACCGCAGTGTACTGCAGTCTCTCATAGTGCATGGGGGGAGAACAGTTACACGTTCAGACTGCATCAGTAAAAATGAAATGGAAAAGTATTTGAGAAAGCAGTTAACAGACATGTAAAGAACAAATAAGCTCTTTTAATATTGAAGAAAACCCCCACCTAAAAGCATGTGGCGGTGGGGCACTGTGGACTGAGGTATCTGAAAAATAAACAGGTTAAGGGCCAAATAATTTCTGTGCACAAAGAATTGAGGGATTTTTTTCCCCCCCTTGCTAGAATGCAAGGAATGTCCAGCCTGGTGTGTGCTGCTCTTGGAAGATCCGGGAAGGCTTTGAGGTGGTTACAGTGACCTCTCATGTTTTAACAAGGTTAGATCAAGGAACTTTTTCTTGGTCAAAGGCTGAATAAACCTTTCAGCCTGAGCCATTCATTGACTCATGCCTTACTGTTATCCCGAAATAATGTGTGTGTCCCCAAAATATCACTGGCCAGAGGGCTGTGGGGTGTGCACTTTATAAGCTCTATCAGGCCCATGGCGCACATACCCTCCACAGTTGTCCACTGCAAACCTTTGACTTCCCTCTTGCAAAATGGTCACTCCTCCTTGAACAAAACCTGCTGGTTTTCATAACCTAACTCTTTGTCACTACCATTAGTTATTCACATTAGTCCCTAGGGCAGTTACTCATTAGTTACAGGGCAGCCCTGACCTCTTCTCATGCAGGCTACCCCTGCAGCTCTTTCCCTACCATAATCTTTTCACCCATGGTCCAGTACTTTAGGGAATCAAATCTGTTACTCTCACTGTTGAACAACTTTCCAGTGACTGAGATCTTCCAGCTTTAGCAAAATTTCAATGTCCAGACAGTTCTCCTTGCTGTTTGTTGTCTCCTATGGTACAGTTTGTTGAATGAGTTAGGATAGAGGCTGCTTCTTACTCATCTGCTGATAATCACACATGGAGGCATGTCCACAGCAATACCCCTGCGGTTCATACAGAGACCCCATTAAAAGCCATCAACCGATCTGCATGGAATGTATTGATTATTTCAAGAAAGCTATTTTTTATCTCAAAAGCTCTCCAGTTCACCCTGAGAAAGGACAAGGACCCATGAATGATTGGTGTTTTCTATGTAGAAGGCAGTGCTTCGTCTTTGCAACTACCAGCAAAGCATCTGATCTGTCAGTACAGCTACTACTGCTTGCAACTAGATTTAAATGCTGCTGTCAAAAGAAGAGTTGGTGATGGACTGTAGTCTCAAGTGGGCTATAACTGGGCCATGTATTGGTAGCTTTTCCTCTTTGCTGTTTATTTTAATAGCTGGCTAGGAGTCTCCAAAGTACAGATGTTTCTTCTAAAAGGTTGTGTTTTGTGTGTGTGAATGCAGCATTTAACCTTGCATAAGGAAGGACTGGCAACAATCCCTGTCCCGCTGTGTGCCATGGTCTTGGACACTCGGCTTGCAGTAATAAGTGAGGACTTCTGCATTTTTCATCTTTTTAGCACTTATTTTTCAAATGCTGTAGCTTCACTTTAAATAGCACACCAGTATCAGTGGCCTGGGTTACCTTATTCAGTATTGGTCAAGAGCTGTGTTTTAAGATCATGCTTTATTATGGTGCACCTCCTCACGTGCCCTCTGTGAAACCTTCTGGGATTACTTCCTGTGGTATAAAACTTGTTTGTGCTCTGTTCAGTTGTTAACCTATGACAAGGCTGCTCAGTTTGCATATCTGTCAGGTAATTAGAGGCCCCAGTTGATCAGATCACCTTCTCTGGTTCTTCCTACCACTCGCACCAGTCTGGGAGCATTCCCCTTCTGCTGTTCGATATCATGCCTCCCATATTTCAGGCTATACCTGTCCTGTCTTTCCCCATAAATCCTTGCTGTGTCATTCCCACTTCCCATTCACTGTTCCTGGACTGGGAGAAAGGAGAAGAGCTCCCCTGGCAGAGCTGCTGTGTCTGTAGGATGTACCCAGCTTCCAGTGCAAACCAGGAGGCAAAGACTGTGGACCAGGAGCCAGCTTGCTGATGAGGACACGCTTCGCTGCAGCTAACCAGGCAATCCCCACATGCACACTTTACAGTTGTTGGCTGCCTAACTCTCAGGCATGTACTGATCTGATGGCAAACCCTTCTCTTCCCCCAGCTTAGTCAGACTTCACATACTGATTTACGAGCTACCGGCCAGACAGCTGCATCACGCTTTGGGCCATATATTGCTCAACTGATTTACATCAGCACTGTGTCTGAGCAGCATGTTTATGTAACCTGCATTACTGGTGCTTGGCTGTTGTCCTGTGTAGTAGCTGCAGCAAGTGCATGTGAAATGTGGTGTCCTTCCTATTAAGGGTAGATAGGAGGCAAATAGCATTCCAGATAACGGGATGAACTCTGTCTCACAGAATGGTTAAATCATACCAGAGAGTTATTTCAGGCTCCAGATCCGCAGCCCAGCATGAAGTTTATTAGATATCAGTGGGCAGGAGGCTCTTTCTCTGGAGCGAACAGCTTGCTGAGCTCAGTCATGCAGAATGCCTGATGCGGTGTCAAGTGAGTGCTAATGGGGCAAGGACAGTTGGTCAATTTGGTCTTAGCTGCTAGTGTGACAAGGTGATCAGCTCTTCTGATGTAGTGTTAGCACCTTTCATTAGGCTGCCAGCCACACTCTGGACAGCTTGAAAATGTGTTCTGACTGTGAATGCACAGGCAAAAGTATTTTAACTGCAGGTTTTGCTTTGTCTTTAATCTGGAGGTTTTGCCTTCTCATGTATAACCAACATCCAGACAATTATTCAGTTGCATTACAGTGTATTTTCTGTATGTATATTGTTTGGGCAGCTATATTTATGCTGTATTTCAATCTCTCTTTCTCCCCAGTACTTCTCATTAGACCACAACAGCTTCTGACATCCTTTCCTTTAGAGATCAATTTCTGGTTCTAGAGATTTTAAGTTTTTAGTCAACTTTTAAACATTCTTTTCCATTTAAAACTTGGGCTTCTTACATGTTTCTGGATGTGGAAACAGAATTAAAAAACCTGAGTTCTGTCTGTGGTCTGTGCCTTCTGAAATACCCTTTCTTAATGATGGACATGACAATAATATGAATTAAGATTCCACACGGTTGAGTTACCAAATGTACAATAGTGAAATCCCCATGTCTTCCTTATGCTTCCTTATTCTGGGTCATCTGGTCAGATGTTTGTGCCTTTCAGACTCTTTATTTTTTAAGGATTGCCTTTGGAGGTTGTCTGTTACTCTTTCATTAAACTGTGTAAAGCAGTTAGTCTGAACTAGATCTGGGACTCTTGCAGTAAGCACCTGTATTCCAATCTCCTCTCTTCAGAGTTAATGGGACCTACCTGTCTGTAGTCCTTCAAGAGGCACGCAAATGCTTGTGCCCAGTTTTAGGAGCTGTGTTATGAAAGTTGACCAGAAGTCCCCTGTGCCTCTGTTCCTGTATCTTCCAACTGCTTGTATAGTGACTGTTGGACCTAGTGGCTGTTTTCTTCATGTCCATTTGTGAAGTGGTTTTGAGTTCTTGCCACGATTTGGCTCCTTGAGCAATCAAAATACTTCAAACAAAGGCAAACGTGCAGAAATGTCAAATTCCTGGTTTGCAATTGCCAGATTTCCTGCAACCAGTAAGACAAGTAGGGAATATGAAAGCACTGGCATCTTTTCCCATGTTTTTTATTGAATTGGAAGCTTAGATGTTTTGGACAAATGCAAAGCAAAAAGAAATCGCCATCCTTCAAGACTTTCTAAAACCACTTCATACGTAGCAAAAATTCAACAGCCTTTTGAGATGGAACTGTGAAGCAGGGTACAAGAGCAGCCCTTATTTCAGACAGCTTTCCTCCCACTTGTATTTTTGCATGCTCGGCTCTCATTATTTCTCTCCTTACTATCATACTTTTGATAAATGGGATGTTAATGCTTGTTATCAGCATGACCATAATACAATTGCTGTATTAAAGGTAGACAGTTCTCTATTTCCTCTTATTATTTTTACTGACAGGTTTTAATGCCCTTTCCTTATTGGTATAGAAAGAAAACTGAGATTTTAGGTCTCAAACTGTGTATCTGGAAGGTGCTGTCTTCCTAAGGGATACAGTTCTAGGCTATAACGTGCTGTAGCAGTTGCTGTAGTTCAGTTGGCAGAGCAGTAAATTCCAGCTGGTGGGGCTGTATCATCCCAAAGTACTCAGGCTTGACTGCAGAAAGGCATCTGACTACAGTATAGGACATAGAACTGCATTAGGAGTAGTTTAAAGTTGGATTGTTGCATCAGTACCCTGTATTACCAGAGTGGAGCTAGTAAATACAATATTTTTCAGGTCTGAATCTACAACATACTTATATCCAGTGTGGAAGGTATTGTGGTGTCTCTGGTTCTTTACATTTGTGTTTCAGGACATAAATGGTTGGAGCAGACAGATGCAAAGTCAGAGTTACAGTTCTACAAAGCACTTTGGCTTTGAATTTTGAAGCTTTCTAAAAATCCTTTCATCTTTTGAGGTATTTTAACAATTTCCTAATTTAACAGGTGCTTTCAACATTTATTCTTCCACTTTCTGAGTCTGAGAATTTCATTGTCTGTTTAAATACCTGCAAAAGTACAAGAGTATTTATAGTGAGCGCGACATTTCCTTCTTTGGAGATCTGTGTATCCCTGCAAGTACTTGTGCTACACCTCTGTGGGCCATTTACCTGCATTTTAGAGGCTTGTTGGGCTGGCTTCTGTATGAAGTGTGTTAAACAATACTTAGACACATTATTACAGTTTATGCTGTGGTTAAATAGTTAAAGGTTTTCACTGATTTTGCAGTACAGGGTTAACTTGTTCCTGTTAAATTTAATCCTTTCTAGGGTGAAGTTGTGGAATTCCTTGATGAGCTGCTGGAAGTAGAGGAAAAGAAGGAATCCTGATGAGTGGAATCACTATGAAGTATTCTATGAAAGCGAAGATTCACCATTTCTCCTTACTATTGTTTTTTGGTCACCTGTAGCTCCAGTTAGACATACCTCAAAGCTGCTCCTTTAAGCTCCACCTTATGTCACAAGATCCACTCCTGCAAGATCACATCCATGC
Source organism: Forpus xanthops (assembly GCA_032466535.1). NCBI lineage: Eukaryota > Metazoa > Chordata > Aves > Psittaciformes > Psittacidae > Forpus > Forpus xanthops. The sequence continues at coordinate 20,379 of JASSUY010028995.1, forward strand.
TGCACTGACTCTTGTGTGAGTGTGGCTTTTCACTGTGCATTTAACTGGTGCATATGGGTTTTCCCCCTGAGCTTTCTTCCCATCACACAAACACAACAAACCAGACTGTTTCTGTTTTCTGGGCTAACACTAAGGTTCATTATTTCAGTGATGTTCTACTGAGTTGTAACAGCACAGCTAAATTCCAAAGCACTTCTGGCAGGATATGAACCAAGGAAGACATAAGAGTTCCTCTTGACTTTCTGAGCTATGTACTGTATTATTTATATACGTCTTTTTCTATGGTGAAGAGTAAAGTGATACTGAATCTCAGTGCACCTGAAAGACATGGAGATACATTTAAATAGCTGAAATAAGTTACCAAGCACACATAAGAGTTGCTTAAAGAGTTCTGTATGGAGTGTTGCTCTCTTTTAAGAACTAAATTCCATGATGTGAAACTGAGGTCACTTAGAACTGAATAATAAAGAATTCTTTTTTCCTACTAATTCTTACTCTTTCTGTTGAAATAACTTGTGCTTCCTGTGTGAGGTGGGGCCAATTTTGTGTAAAATGATGGTGATAGATGCATTTAGCATTCTTTTCCATAGAAAACAGTTTGCTTTTTTTTGTTTTTCAGCCTGGTGGGACTGTCTGCGCAGTTCTCATCCAAAAGTAACTGCAGGTGGAGACTGAGGCAATTTCAAGTGGAATGCTTACACATTTGCATGTGAATTCCTGACATTTTTATTAACTGTATGGTGGAGCCTAATGCAGATGTACTTTGAAGGCCCCAAAAATACGGTATTAGAGATGAATAGTGAATTGGTGCAGAAGGCTACTGAAGAGCAGAAATCCCATTGACATTAGAGGAGGATCCAGTATTTCATCCCTTGCTTTCCCCTTTCTTTTTTAAGGATCAAGTCCTGCAAATGGTTTCATCCTGCTTCCATCAAAGGGAGACAAGAGCATTCAGTGCTCCTCTGACCGAGTGCTAATTCAGCAGAATGCAAGTGAGTTGCAAAACCAGAATCTGCTTTAGTCAGTTAAAAGGGCAAAACATGAACTACATGACCTTACTGAGTTGTTGCTGCTGTAGCTTATGTATGTTGTGGAAGTATAGTGTCTACACTATTGAGTGCCTGCAGAGTATAAGTGGAATCCACAGGATCAGGTTTGTGTCTTCCAGTCCATGGCAGCAATGAATCATTTTAAAACATTAGAAGTTGTGTGTGAAAGATGTTTCAAAGACCAGATTGGTTTTCAGCTTCGTTAGTATAAATCACAATCAGCATGCTGATGCAAATGTTTATTCTCAGGCTGAAAATCTATCAAGAGCCTTTCAGCTTCAGATTTACCCAGCTCCACTTGTGGTAACGAAACCAGAATCTGGCTTGCTCTATGCCATTATACAAAGTGAGTATCAGATTTCCTGGAGCTTTTTGTTCCACATAATATTAGCACTCCATTTTAGCACTCCATTTATTGTAATTTTATGTAAGAATTTAACTTTGCTTTTCAAACTTAACAAGCAGTTGATCATAAACCATCACATCCCCGTGCAATATGTGTATTATAATACCCAGCTGGGGTAGCTTCTCCAGTTTCTGCCTAGTTTTCTGTTGCTGGAGGTGTGCTTGTGCTCAAGGGAGAGGTTACTGCTCTGGAGGACTCTTACTCTCCTGTTTTCCAACCTGCATAGGACAAGTCCAGATTTCCCCTGAGAAACCCAACTGATCATGTTAAGTTCATATGCCCAAATAACTTTAATACTCTTAACTTCCGAATCCAGAAGTCCTGCCATTGAAGAACATGGAGCCTGTTGGAGGCAGATATATCCATCTGCACTGCCTTTACTTTACAATGTTTTCCATTTACTTCTTATTATCACCATTTACCAAGATGACTTAGGAGCTCTGCCAAGCACTGACTATTGTCTGTTTCTGTAGTGTCCCAGCTCCTGTGTGTTGTCTGTAGGTACTGAAGTGCAAAACTTTAAAGACTCCTAAGAGAGGTGCCTGTAATTCAAGTTCCTGGGGATGAGGTTTTCCATATCTATGCATCGTGGGTGGAAATAATGTGTGCAGAAAGCTTCTGATAGGATTTTGCCTCTTGGTGAAGCAAACAGCATAGACTATAGTAGGTAAGAGAGAACAGAAAATCGATTCCAGGATCTCTTTGGTGTGCCACCCAGAAGTATTTCTTTCCTGTTAAAGAACCCCCTTTCCCTCTCCAGCACTAATTAGCGGAGACTGCTGTGATATTTTTAAAGAACAAAGTACATGGTAAAATAGTGTAGTATTTTCATTCCACCAGTAAAATACCAAGCACCAGAATCAACCTCTTGTGATTAATTTAACTTCAGTGAGTTACACTGGGGATACTTAGTGCCTATGACCCCTATTTTTTTCTCTTCATCAAACAGTTATTCAATCACTGCAAGTCTTTTGAGTATTATCAATGTTCTGGTAAGCTTGTGATTCCATCTTTAAGGCTTCCTTAGCTGATCTGTTTTGTGTTCAGCCATTTCCTTAGCTCTTGACCTTACAGCTAAAACCCCCTTTGCATTGTGCCTGTTCAGGTGGGGATTTCATGATTGACTAGGATGTCCATTAGCCAGTGATTTAAGCCCACATTAGGTAAGCCTGATGTCCTTTACCGTTCCACTTAAGCTAAGAAGGCAGCTGATACTCTCGTGGCCTCCTGAAATGGCACCGTGATCCCTTTCTCATTTTGTTCAAGTGTCTGGGGATTTTTTCTGGCTTTTTTAATTTCCACTACATACGGTCCCAAGTCAGTTCAATTTTAATACGTACAAGTTGTTCTCAAACCCTTGCTCTTTTCTAATGAGAAATAGCTCCTCTTCCAGTTCCTCGGTATTTATTGCGGCTTTTTTCAGCATTCTCAGGTTCTTTTAACTGATTTTTCTTTTGCTGCTGCTATTGTTTGAAGCCAACATTTACATGTGACTGCAATAAATCAGTGTCTTCCACTTCTCTGAGCCTGCCAGCTCATCTTGGGAAGCTACAGGAGCATAGTTCTTGCCTCTCTTCTGCCACCCCAAATACTCTCAGTTGTGAGTTGCCTGCTTCAGATGTTAGCAGCATCTGCAAAACCTGAGGAGATGTTTAGGTTTTGTCTCTTTTTCTTTTTATAAAGTTTACATTATGATGCTGATGCTCAGGGAAGTGTAATTTTTGTTGAAGCCACTGTGCTCGTGTGACTTAGTTTAAAGCAGCATAGGTGGCATGTACCTACTGACCAATTCCAATTGACCTCAGTAGTAGTATTGCTCGTTATAGAGCCATGCGGTTAATTTTCTTAGTAATTACATTTCTAGTAACAAAGCTGGCTTTTTGGATAGCTGATGTTGGCTTTTGATCCTCTGGCACATGGCTAGCACAAGGGCCTGCACGCAAGGCAAGTCCAGTGCTTGGTCTCTTGATGGATGGGGTCCTGTGTGATGGGGAACTGCTGGAAAGCTGAAGATCAGAGTCAAAAATGCTGGTGCACTGAACTGCGTATTTGGTTACGTGAAAAGCATGATTGCTGCCTGTCAGGACAATCTTCTTTGTGCAAGAACCAAAGCTAGGGCAAGGGAAGAGATTCACAGGTGGAAAATCAGTGCATCTGACAGACTCTGCCAAGCATATAACCTTTGTCAAAGTAATACCTGCTCTTACTTATAGCAACTTTTCATGTATTACCAGCTGCTGGCCTAATTCATCCTCAAACACAAATATTGATTAAAAAAGGAAGAAGGGTGGTGGGTGATCTTTCTCCCCAAAGTTTAATTCTGTTCCCATAAACCAGCAGTGTAGACTCCATAATTCAGTGTCTTGTCAATTCCAATAGCCAATAAAGTCAGCAATGAAACCCAGATACCTTTAGAATGATCAATTCTGGCAAATTCAATGGTAATTCTTTGTAGCAATTCTGCAAGCAGACCTGCACTGCTTCTGTTGATAAGTCACAAGCAAAAAGCAAATTCAAATTGCTCTGTTTTCCAGAGGCTTACTCCTTTGGAATGCTAAGATATAAACTGAAAGCATAGTTGGATGCTGTTCTCAATTCACCTGGAAAACTCATCCAACCAAGGGTGCTACTTCTTCGTACTTGCCAGAGTAAGTCAAGGTAGAATTAAAGGTGAGTCTCCCCAAGATAAGTTAGTCCCCTGAAAATCCTATCGCATGTCCTGCTTTAAGATGCTTTTTCTCAGTAGGCTGTTGCCAATAATACCCACCGTGTATCTTTGCAGTGAATTATTGGTCTGTACTGATCATGAAGGCAGACTCAGATGATCTTTGTTTCTAGAGTCGTCACGAAAAATGGTTTAAATAGGATACAAATTCTACAGCTCTGAAAACAGAGATGTGATTAGGCAAAGATTTGTTGGATTATAAAAGTACAAGTGTTTATTGTGGCTGGTACTGAGGATAAACAGTTGCCTGCATATGCCTGCTACTATGGAAATGTGTTTTTAAGTTCTAATGTGAGCTGTAAACCAAAGCTACTTCAGTTAAAAAAAGTCAATACTTAAACTGTGGGGAGAAGTAGTCAGTGCCAGAGAAAACATTCCCATTTAATAATGTTTGAACATAGAGCTGTGATGCAGTTTGTAGCAAGGCAGTGAGAAAAAGCCACAACTAATCCTTCATTGCAGCTGTCTGAACTTTTGGTTGTCTGCCATGCTTTAAACAGCGCCTTCTTTTTTCTGGTGCCTCAAGACCTGAATGACCTAGTGTGGAGAGTTTAAGCTTGATAAAATAAAGAAGTTAAGTAAGAAAGAGCCATAGCAAGTTGGGTTGCGCACCCCAGCAAATCGGAGGGTTGTGTCCTAAGTCCTTTCCAGTGCCTAGGAGAAATACTAAATAGATACCTTTTTATTTGTTTGGAAATATTCAGTGGTTTAGACACCCATCCCTCCTGCCTGCCCTCTTCCCTCTCCTTAGACTGCTGATGGTCTATGGAAACTACCTTCTGTGGAGGTTTGATGTTTATAAATGCTGACCTTATCTGAAGAAAAACTAAGCTGAGTTTGCTTTGAGTGTTTCTAACTTTCTCTTCCTTTGGTGTACATCATGGGTAGGCCTTTTAAGCAGCATAAAGGAACTTTTCCCCTGGTTAATTCTGTTGCAAAGAAGCGGAACTTGCTTACTTCCAAGTAGAAATATGGGGATCAGAGGTGTAACTTTAGGTGACTACTAACTTTGAAAAAAAACCAATTGTGGGTTCTGCCTTTGCCCCCGTCTCACTATCCAAGATCTTACCATCTTACTACCTTATTTGTTCTAAGGGATCAAACATTTAAGCCTTATCCTGAGCTAGTGGTAACCCTGTAGTTTGACAGGCCATATAGCTCCAATCGTTTTATGTTACAAGTGGGTTTTCAAATGGTCCTTTTTTGGATCTTTCACAATGATGTATTATGTTGTATCATTGCATTGGAAATTGTCAGATATAAAAAAAGTAGATTCTTTCATTGAAGAAAAAAAATTAATCTATGCTGGCTTCAATGCCTATGGCAAGGAATCCCCAATGGAACAGCTATTGGGGTAAAGTATGCAATAAGGCAGCACAGCACAATAAACCATGTATTGTCATCTAGCTGGCAAATGCAAGGAGAAGCACAGAAACTGAGCGTGTTTCAGCCCAAGAATGTACTGAATCCCTAAAATCCGTGATCCCAGAGTTTCTGTACAAAGGGGAGCAAACACCTATTGGCTACAAGGGCTTGAACCCCCAAACACTGCACGTAGCTTCAGTGTTACAGTGAATTCTCAGCCTGCCCGACAGCAAATCTATGCAAGGCTCTGCCCAGACACAACAAAGAGCACATGGTCTATATGAAACGGGGTCTTATTTAATAGGTAGCTGCTAATACAGGAAAGGAAGAGAAAGAGATCATATGTCAGTCTGAGCTCATTCTAGCCAGCCTCTTGTAATATGAGGCTTTCCTGGAAGGGGATGATACATGACTTCTATCACAGAGCGGCAGATCAATCTCTTAATGTCTGGATGTCACCATCACAAAATCACTCCCAGTATTTTCCCTTTTCCTAATTTCAACCCGTAGCTGGCACTTTCAGCTCTTAATTCCTGTAATAAGTGACTCATCCCCTACTATATTTTGACTTTATCATCTTCAGGTTTTACTGTACTATGCCGTTCACCATCCCTACTGTCCTTGATTAGCCAAGTTTCACACACGAAAGGAGATCTAAGTCAAATGTATCATTCTTGGGCTGTTTACCCCCATCTGTTTATGAGTTTTCCCGAACTCCCTGAATCACTCTGGTGAAGTGAAAACCGTGAGTACAAACAGATGCTGCTGCAAAAGGGGGTAGATGGTATTATGAAGCAGAACCAGCCTGGCAGCCTAAGCAAAACACTTCTCAGCTATGTCTTAAACTGTCTTCTACGAGGCTTATCCAAATGACAGACCTATCTTTCCTTCATAAACACGTAGGCAAACTGGATGATTTTCACGAGAACATACACAGATGCTTTCCCTTTTTTGTACTTTGATCTTTATTTAAATACCTCCAAAGCATTATATTAATGTACATTTCCTTCTGGTTGGTGAATAACAATTATTTCTAAGCTTCAAATAAGGTCCCTGTACAATTTGTGGGTTTAATTCCATTCCGAGCCTCGTTTTCACATGTTCAGTTCTTGAGTCAAATAGTATTGATTTTTCCTTTTGAATGATGCTACCCAGAGCTGTAACACATACTTGTATCTCTCAAGTAGACAGTATTTGTAATGGATGTCCCCATGTTTATTTTTCAGCATGTTCCCATAAGGTTATAGATGGTATGCTTTAGTTGAGTTAGTCTCTATAAAGTTGCATAGTGTGAAATCCGTTCGGGTTTTTGGATTTTTTAACACTTTACTGCATAAAAAAAATAGTTTACAACAGGAATCCTAGGTTATTTTAGAATCTAGAATGCATTAAAAGCATAAAGTCATGCATATGTCAGAGAACACAATATTTACAGGTTTGTACAGTTTCTGTCCTATATTTACTGTGGCTCTTGGTGCTCTTACCACTCTGAGGTCAAACTCTCCATATGGCCATCATCTAAAAATGCTCTCTTTTCCTTATCAGCACTGAGATTGATGGCTGTGTGTAAGACGGACCCAGTTCTGCACTCCATTTCATAAAGTCTACCTTCCATGGAGTTAAAGATGGTTACCACTGACCCAAGGCAGCACAGGTCAACTCCCCCCCAGTTACCTTTTCTTACTCCAGTATTGTGTTGAATGACTGGCACATCTTGGCTGAGGCTGTGCAATAGGGTGGCAGATGAATTTATTCCTGACCTGCAGATTATTCAGTTGCCAGTCTTTCTCCTGTTCATTCAGAAAGGTAAGGAAGAGCATTTCAGACTAAACTCACCAGAACTATGGTAAGGGGTTCTAGAAAACATTCTCTTCTCTCCCACTGTTTATTTTCAGGTCTCTCAGAAATGGAACATGCTGTTGAAAAAGCCTCTGTGTTTTTCACACCAACTCCCAGTCTAAAAGTCAAGTGCTTGCATTTTATTAACTGGATGCAATTTCTCTCTTTCCCTGGTTTGCTTTATCTTTAAAGCCACAAGCAGCAGCGTTCAAAATGGATACCCATCTCCCACAGCCAGTGTCCACCCCAGGCATTCCTCCAGCATGGTATAAGAGCAGAATGAAGAAAATCAGTCCTTCCACAGAGTTCACACAGCAGAAGTATTCTACATGGCTTCAGTTGCCAGAGGTACACTCGGCTGTGAATAACACCTTCCAGAAACCTAGCGTGATGATCCAACTCTTGTGGCTTGTTAAGTTCACAACATTGAAGAAAAGTACCTTAGTAATCATTGCAGTACTATCCATTAAAGTACGGTAGCAAATAGGTTTTCATTTTAAGACACATCAGGTAATAATTTGTTATGGTGGTTTATCCTGACCAGCTTGGGCAACGTCTGAAAAAGGAACAACACCAAATGTGTGGTTGCTCCAAAAAACATCTTTCTCCCCTCCTTCCCTCTTTCTTTCCTTCTTCTGCTGTGCAGACCAAGAAGGCCTGACCAGCCCTGCCATTACATTATAACCAGGTAACACAGAAATTAATCCATTAATTTATTATTAATAGGAGCAAAGTGTAAAAGCGGAACAAACTGTAGATGTACTACCAAGCACACGGTGTCCTGTTGATGCCTGCAGAAGACTCCTGTGAGAAAAACACACAGGTTCTTTAGCTCTTGATAGGTCGAATATGTTAAACTGTGATTTCAAAAGGATGAAATCTTTTCTGTCTTCTATGTTCTTTTAGCATTCTTCTGCTTTCTGCACTGCTGGATTTTAGCATCCATGAGTCATGTGATCCGTCTAGCACCAGTATGTTTTCCTTCCAGTTTCTGGCATCTCTGCCCAGAGGCCCCTGGTTAGACTTTCTGCATTTCGATGTGCTGGTGGTGGTAGTGGTGGTAGCAATGATGCCTGGGTTGACACCTCCCATTCAGTTTATAGACAGAATTTTTCTGCTGCCGTTTTTTGTAGAACCACACAGCCAGTACGGCTGCAACCAGTAACAAACAGAGAAGAATCACAATAACTGCTATGATAGCACCTTTACTGGACCTGGGACAGTCCTCTTCCTCACAGGGATCAGAAGTGGGGAAGGGCTTTTCTCCAAGGCCCTGGGTGAGATTTTCTTGCTCAGCTAATTCCTGGGATGATGTGTCAGTAATGATATCTGGAGCTGGTGCAGTGGTTGCTATTTGTGCAGGGTAGGTGGTTGTTTCTTTTGGTTCTGTATATGGAGTGTGATCAGAGGGGCTGACCATCACAGAGGTTTCTGACATGGTTGTTTTGAAGTCAGTTATATCCAACAGCATTGTTGTACCAGGCTCCTGAGTCACAGTTTCCAGAGTTGTAGTTGGGTGGTCCCATGCAGCAGCATCATAACCTCTGCTTGTGCTTAAGTTCTCCAGACCACTCACTGATGTAAGTAGTACTGGTGTCTCTTTGGTCCCATCATCATCTACTGTTGTTGTTGCTGCCACAATCTGCGTTAAACCTTCCTCTGGAGCTGGGCTACCATTGCCTGATTTTCTTACTTCAGCATGATTTGGTTGGTCAGTTGTGAGGGCACCATCATCTTCAGTTCCCATCGAACCATCAACTTTATCCCCTTCCTCTTCATCATCCTCTACCACTTCTTGCGTTACTGGATAGCCATCTAGCCATGATTCATCAGTGATGGCAACTGCATCTATCTCTGCTTTTGTATCATTAGTTGTGAGAATGGGTCCAATGGGGAAATCCTCACTGTCATAAAACATTTTGGCACCAGGTTCCTCATAGGGAGCCTTCACTCCAATGTGGTTATCACCTTCAGAAAGCTGTGCTTTTGTGGAATCATCTGTCTCTTTCTCTGATTCAGGCTCACTGAATGCCTCTGATGGAAACCAAAACAAGTTTTTTTGGCTTAGGAGTGACACAGGGGATTCAGTTGGTGCCCTGCTTCCTTTTTCAGAAGTGTCTGTGTCCTCAGTAACACCTTTGGTACTTGCAATTCTTCTTTCCTCTGAGCTTTTACTGAAGGAAAGCTGTTCTTGCTCCTGCTTGATTTCCTCTTTGCCGTTGACATGTTCATTCTCAACAATAGGTATTGATCGGTCATCAGGAAAGTTATCTTCATAGTCAATGTGTGCCTCGGTTTCATCTGGAAACGTTAGAAAAATCCAACACAAAAGACAACACTTAATTTCTCCAGAAGAGCACTGAGTTCATTTGTTACAAGAAGCCAAGAAAGGTGCAATGAGGAGAGACTTCTAGGCAGTAATTTTCATTCCATGTGAGCTCTTCAGAGCTGCCCAAGGAAGACCCCACCACAAAAACTCAAACTGAGTTTTGCTTATCTTCATCTGAAGGAAAGAAGATGCACCCATGACTACAAGGATAGAAAACTCCAGCACTTAAAGCCTAACACCTAGGGATCAAGGTAACACCATCTGCAACCAACTCTCAGGCTTCCAATTTTAAGAAACTTAATGTTACCAAAAAGGAAAGAGGAGGAAAAAAGCCCAAAACCAAACTGGCACCCCCCCACCCCCCAAACCTGAATGCAACAGAGAGGCAGATTAATCTCAAAGTTTGAGTTTGATTTAGAAATACTCCCCATGCCTCAACAGACTTAACCACTCCTAGCAAAATAGAGCATGAAAGTGAATGTTTGAATTTGAATGAAATAATGCATTGTAATTTATATTTCTATCACTCCTCTAAAAGACCTTAGCTCAATGAAGAATTTTCCAAACCAGACAGGGTGGTTGATTTTCAGCTCACACAAGTTTTACTCCATAGAAAGTTGATGTAATTGCCGAGATTTATGCTGGCATTACAAGCCCTAGAAAATAGTGCCTTAGGATGTGGAAAATAAAACAAATGAATCATGGTGAGAATTTTTCTTCTTAAGAGAGCATTTAACCTTTCATGAAGATGGTGAAGCAATGGACCTGGCATGACACGGGAAACAAGAAATTAATAGGCAAAGCGGTATTACAAATCAGTGCATTCATAAAGCCTTATCTTTTTTTGCCTTTTCACACCCAACCAACTTTGAGTCATATTTTCATCTGGGGCCCACCTCAATTTCCGAATGAGTCACATTCTCCTTGGAGACTGCTTCCCAGACTTCTGGCAGAGCCATATTTCATCTGCTCTTAAGAAAGATCAGGAATATTGTCAAACCAGTCTGACCAAAGCTGCTCAGCAGTGATACAGCTCACACCAGCTTACTTTTTGCCAGAACAGAATGAGTATTAGCAAAAGGTATTTTTCTTGCAATAGCATCCTGATCTACCAGAAACCAATGCAGTTATGCTGAGGAAACCAAAATGTGTGAGTTAATACCTCTGTGAAAGCTATCATGTTCTCAGTAGGTCCTCTCATCTCACAGCAAGGGTGCAAGCCTGTGCATGATACAACAGTGCCAACAACAGGCTTCTCTCCTGCCTGGTTCTGGTGTCCTTGTCTGCTTGTGTAATTCTCTAGATCCTCTCCATCCTTTCAAGGCAGGAGAAAACTTCATCTGGTGCAAAAAACAACTTAACAGAAGAGGGAATCCATCTCTTAGAAGGGAAACATTCACACTTTTCTAATTCATCCTGAAATCTTTTCCAGCAGTATTTCAGGCTTTCATTAATGACTGGAGGGTCCCTCTGAATGCCAAAACATCAACATATTTATGAAGCTCTGTGTGGCACTGCTCATCACTATGCAGCATTTATAATAGCTGTCAAATGCTAGCCTCACTCTGTCCCTTGTCTCACTTTCACTAAAGCATTTTTCTACCTGGCCCACTCTTTGCACGGAAATGGTGCTTCAAGCCATTTTGTCCTCTTACCAGCCAGGCTCTTGCTAAAAGTTAGCATCTGGCATGCTGCTTCACTGAAGTCCTCTGTTTCCCAGGACAGCCTATAGGATGTATGTGTGCATTGGAACATCATATGTGAGAACTCACTGTTTACCAACCGTGATGGTCGTTGTTTCCTTTTCTGAGATGAATCATCAAACGTGTCTGTCTTTACCTGTACCTCTATTTTTGCTGCTCGTTTACTTTTGAGACTACAACAATCCAGATGAGAATGAAACATTGATTTTTACGTGACGGCGTTCTAGTGCATGCACACACGTCCATGAACAGAAATTGCATTCATATGCTTGGGTCGTTTCCTCCAGACATATTCTTCAGTTAGCAGTATGAATGGGCAGCTAGTATTCATCTTATTTACCATCAGTGAATGCTTAATAACTCTAATGATATGGTTTTTATAGAATTGGAAGCACTTTCCCTTTAATGCTTCTCCTGCCATGTGCTTTCAGCCCTGCAGATGAAAGTCCTATGGAGGCACATCAGGAAAGAGAATGTGCTTCTAGGAAAACACAAGTCCTCAGTCTATCAGAACATATTAAGCGTTTGCTGATCCATCCATCAAGTCTCCATCAAACCTGCTGTCTTTGGGCCTGATCCTGCTTGTACAGAAATGAATTGGTGCTTTCTTAATGTTCAGCTGAGAAAAGAAAAAGCCCATTGTAGTCTGAAGAGACCCTAAGATTGGAGCTCATTATACACTGCTTGTCACTGCATAAGGGAGTCTTGTTCCTTCTGACAATCAGATTGTGCCCAAGTTGTAAAGCTGCTATAATGTATTTTCATTTGCAATATCCTGTATTTGTATAGTTTGTAGCAACGACTATCAACGTAACTAATGTTTGTGTATGGGATGGCAGAATGAAAGCAACCATTGAGCTCTCTAACCATCAAAGGAAATACAGACCCCCTGAGTCTGAAGCTCTGATTTATATGATCCTGAATTGACTTACACAATAATAATACTTTATACTTTCTTCTGGGTCTCAGACCTTCAGATGGGGCCTGGACTTTGTATTTAGTGATTGGTGTTACCGTGATGATTCTTGAAGTCAGCCCTGAGTTTGATATTGTACATCTTTTGCACTTCTTTTTGCTCACCTCCTCAGCACTTCCAGCTCCCTGAATTTTAGTCTCAGATCTGAAGAGCCACAACCAAACTAGATTCAGCTCCATGTCAGTTGTAATCTATATTTATACAGTTTTAAAAACTGCTAACAACTGGTTTAAAAGCAGTTGCATCTTCTCTCCTATCCGGACAGGCCTGTTTTTAATGAGAGCCAGCACTGAAATGAGTTAGTCCAAGACCAAAATCTTCCTATATTTGGTCATTGTTGCATCTTACCCCTACCCTCCTCTGGCAGACTCAAGGATCAGGGAGTTTTGATTCACTGCCTGAGGGATTACTGAGGCTGAAATGAACATTTGACAGCAACAGCAGCTGAAATGGCACATTACCCAAAATGTGAAACTCAATTAAAAGGTAAAATCCTTTCAATTTAGCCTTGTCTTTTCTGGGAAGCATCCAGTCCTTAAAGAGCTTTCATCTCCTTCAACTTTTGATCCTAATGTGAAAACAGTGACCAAACATAGGCACAGGCAAAACCAAAGAGCGAGCCTGGTTTTCCACACTCTGGGATCAGTTTTTCTTCTCGATAGCATATTGGTATCCCAGCTGTATTTTGGGCGCTGCTATTTTGGACAACCATAAAGTGCACTGCATATTTTGAGGATGTATTTTTGGAGTACAGGAAGTTGAAACTTGAGTCTATGTAGACCATCATCATAAACATTTCTACTATATAAACCCAGCTTTATTCTAAGAATCTCAAAGTAGTTACAGTGAACATTAACAAGAGGATATGTGTCTGAAAGGGGAGGAAGGAAGAGAGCACGCAGACCAATTTGCCAAGATCAGAGCTGTAAACTAGAGCATCTTGAGTTATCCATTTGACTTGGATCACACTTCTCTCAACCAAACAGAGTACGCTAGATGGAGATTGTTTTGCCTTTAGTCTTTTGCAACAGCTACAAGAAGGATGACTTTTTATTGTAGCAGAAAGCCTGCTAATGTAAATTAAGAAACCATCATCATTTCTCAAAGTAATTCCATTTGGCAGAATCAGTTCATGCCTGATCAATACCTTCCATTAATCTAATGGAACCACTCAGTGACAGACCTGGAAAGAAAACCAAAGTCTGTCGTAACCATTGTTTTGACAAGTCGTGGATGTATTTTGTTCTAGTTTTGTCTGTCACGACTCTTCCTTTGCTCTCCCAGTAGAAAACAAAACAAAACAGCCCCAAATAAGATTGGAAGCCAGAGACATTTTGTTTTACTCTGCCCATTAAAAAAATGAACGAAAAGAATTGAATGGTGCTGGCTGGTCATGCGTACAGAGCGTGTGAATGTGGATCAACACTGTGCCTGAGAACTCAGAAAGCAATGCTCGAAGTAATGGGAATAGTTGAACCAGGCAAAAAGACTGAGAGCTGCAGACAAAGCTTTCAGAGGTGGTCAAAGTCAGCTGAATGCTCCTCACACTGAAATCAGAAGTCTGGTCCTCAGTGTGGAAGTCAGCTCAGCTCTGAATACACTAGACAATTATCCAAGTGTTGACACTGGAGAGATTCTTTAGGTGTGCAGCAGATATCACCTCTCCTGCCACAAGCTTATAGCTGGAAAATCCCAAAGCAGCCAAGGGAGAAGGAGAAATACGAGACATTCCTCTCAGGCAGTTTTAGAGCAATGACATGATTTCCCAGCCACCTAATCCACCTTCTCTTTGAAGAAGCAGACTCTCAAGGACTCAGCCTAATGTAATACAGCCCTGTCCCCCCTATTGAAATGTTAGGATTAATGATTCTGATATGGCTCAGTTTGGGAAAGAGAGAAACCAAAACACAAATGTCATTTAGCAATGGTCACTTTGGGCTCTGTGCCTGCAGGACAGCCACAGCATGGCATGTCTACATCTGCTTTCAGACCTTACTACACTGCCCATCTTCAGAATGTATTTTATGAAACAAATATGTGCTTTCCACAGAAAATAAACTGCAAAACTCGTCTATTTCCCTGTTCTCTGCTTGAGGTTGCTTTGTTGAGTTGAATATCCCTGTGTTTTCAGCTAGAACACAGCGTCTTTTCATGACCAGAAACTGCAGGAAAGACTAACTGTACAGAACCACCTTTTTCCCTCAAAAGCAGCTTGATTAAAAATTGCCATCCATTGCCTGGTGTGTGCAATGCACGCTAAAGCCATTTGTAATGTATTGTTTTCTTGCTTGCATACTTTACTGCATCCAGAATCCACTTAATATAATCCTGAAATGATTTTGTTCAGTTATGCCCACAGCCAGGTTTTGCCACATATTTTGGATTATCTATGTGTATTGATGCATAATTATGTTTTCATTAAACTTACAGGTTTGCCAACTGTATGGTTGCACACTTATATCTCGGATGCCAGAATGAACTGTATCTCTTCTAAGTGGATCAAAACAGAGAGGAAATATGATCATAGAGCTACTTCAAAGAACATGTAAGTGCTATATTTAGACACTGCTATGATGATGTTCCTTTGACTCTGTATTTGCTCCTGGTGTCATGAACCCATGGCACTGGGAATGTAGTGCTTTTACACAAATAAGAGAAAAGCCCAATTATTGCTGTTTAGTCTGATATGCTGCTTGACAGCTGGGCGTTATAAGGTGGCAGTTACTGAGTAGTACAGTAATACACATCTGTAACATCTGCAAATCTCAGCTTCATGAAGCTGGATGAACACTATCACTCTTTCATGGATGAGGTGGAGTAAGCAGAGGAGAGCGATATAGTGACTAGCCCCATCTCAGAGACAGTGCAAGGTGCAAGAACAGGCCTTGTTCTTTTAATCCTATGGCAGGGGTTTTCCCCCCATGATCCAGTTGTGTTGGCACAAGGGCAGTAGGACCACTTCACATTTCCAGTTGCTCACCTGGTGCAGATGCAGAACAAGGGATCTGTATCACCCTACCAGCCTCTAAACATAGTACTTCAGTGTTCATTGAAATGGCTTTGCCACCATTTTCCTACTGATGTCAGCTGGTTAGGACAGAAATGGCCCACCCTGCCAACAGGGATATAAACTGTCCTGTCATTACCCATCATAATAGGGAACTTACTCTTTAGCCTCAAAGCACTTAAAAAGCAGCATGTGTGCTGACTTCTGAAGTACTTAAGTAGTAATTATTCTCCTTTCTCCTGTTACCCTAAAATACCTGCCAACTGTAAATCAGGTTTCTTTTAATTAAACTCCCTTTTCTTGTTTTTTTTTCCACCATCTTAGAATCATCGCATCAGCCAGGTTGGAAAAAACCTTTACTATCACCAAGACTTAAGTTGTGCAATGATCTGAACTTTCTGCTGTATAAAAGGTATGGCTCTATACTGTATAAAAGCTGCTTAGCTCTAACCCAAGGACCATTCCCCAGCACTACCAAGGCCACCACTAACCCATGTCACTGAATCCTTACCTTATTAAAACCAATGAAACCTAATATTACATGTCAGTCTTCTGTAAAACCTTATTTCTTAAAGAACCATGATCAGGAGGCTCGAATAGCTAATTATGAATTGAACACCTATAGTGTGGATTCTGTCCCACATCTTCTCTTTCAGATGTTTGAGGAACATTAACCAAAGGAAGCCCCTTGGCATGGAGTCCCCTTTTAAATAATCCATACAGAAAATTCATAATCCACAGGATTACATCTGCTCCCAAGTTCCAGTGTTGGTGTTTGGGATTTTACAGCCACGCTTCCCTATTTCTTTTAAAAACTTTATCCTCTCCCCTGCGGCTGTGTGAAAGGCTCAGGCAAAACAGGGGAAATAGACTGTTTATCCAGGGGAAACAGCAAAACACACACAGCTTAAATAGCCTGATTCTTTCCCTTCCTTGTTGGTGTCCTACAGTTTTATGTCTATGTGAGATACAGTCAGCATTATTCACTAACCTCAGTGAAGGAAAAAGAAGTACCCGTTTGATGCGGATTATAGGAGATTCAGACCCACTGGGTTATCAGATGTAGATACTCTTTTCCTTCTCTCCCTCCATGCTCCTCCTCCACTCCCTGCAGTATTTCACTTAATCATCTGAACTGCTCTTTGTAAGAGCAGTTCTGGAAGGTGAAATAGTTCAGAAAGCTGTTGGAGTGTATTTGATTTTAATGTGTGTCTCTCTACCATTTTGATGGGTTTGAATATCTGGTTCCTGGGTACACAGACATGACCAGTTTCTACTAAGAGCAAGTCTGACCTTTTCTCATGATTATGCCCTGCCTGCTGGTATATATTCATGAGTAAAAATAACTCCTTGTAAGCCCTTGGGCATTAAGGAATACATAGGTTCTGAAACAGATATGCTAACTTGAGAACATATAGATAGCTCAGCTACCCGACAGCTGCCCATTCCTTTGCTGAAGATTAAGCTGCTTTGCCAGAAATATCATCTTAAAGGTGTGATATCTCTCTGGAAAAAAACCCACCATAACATACTCTGATGCCTGTTCTTGAATATTGGAAAGATTGTGAGCTTTATGCATAGAGCAGGGTAACACGAGAAAGAGAATGAGAAAGCAGAATTCAG
Source organism: Forpus xanthops (assembly GCA_032466535.1). Taxonomy (NCBI): domain Eukaryota; kingdom Metazoa; phylum Chordata; class Aves; order Psittaciformes; family Psittacidae; genus Forpus; species Forpus xanthops. Next base: position 37,401 of record JASSUY010028995.1, read on the forward strand.
ATTGCATCCATGTCTGAGCTCATGGTACTATTTAGCGTATGTTTAAACAAAGGGGAAGTTCAGATCGTTGCACAATTTAAGTAATATAATAGTGCATTTGAATTGAAGGTTTCAATCAAGGAAATGGCACTATTAGAGCTTCTCATAGCTTTTATGTTATGTTCTTGTTTGTTTGGGGTTTTTTTAGTAAAAGCCTGATCCTTCAAGTTATTTGGTAAGAAAATCCACTTTAATTCCTTTTAATGGAGTAAATACCTGGGCAGCTGGATTTGTGTTTGTAGACAAAGCTCCTGCAAGCATGGTACGAGATGCAAATTTCCCTTTTTATTGGGGCAAATTAAAGAATAATACTTGTTTTTTCTCTATTTTTAACTTTTCCATCCAGCTACTTAGCTTTAACCCAAGTGTTTCTGCACTGTCACAGACTTCTATAGCACAGGCAGCTCTGTTAACTTACACGGATCTCTAAGTTTCCTAACCTATCAAAAGGAAGGGTATTTACCCTATGTGTAAGGCCAGAAGCTCAAAAATGCTAGAGCAACTAGGAGGAAAGGGATAGTAAAAGCTCAGATCGGCCAAATTAGCTTCTTACAGGCCAGCAGAAAAAGCCTGGGGCTTAAAAGATGGGCAGCTATTGTATTACCCCTTCTGCATCCCAAGTAGAAATTCAAGAACACCTAAAGGATGGCCAGCTCAACTCAATCTAGAAAATATAAAGAAGCAGAGGGAGTTGCATATGGGTCTGCTGTGCCCTTGAGAAGTATTGACCCCTGTCTTCATGGTGCCACAGTACTACCATGGCACCTTGCCTTTTCTGTAAGGAGGATGCTCTCCCAGGGGCCTCAGCATGTACCATCACATAAAGATGTAAGGGTGGTGACTCGGTGCTAAAATCACAGGCAGCCGCAGCATGTCTATGGTAAGGAAAGATGTTTATTATGTGCATGCCTCCAAAAAGACACTGACTTTTCTCTGCTCTTGCTCTAGGTTCCCAAAGGTGAGAGCAAACACCAAGTTTTCATTTCAGCAGCTCTGTAGCAACTCTATGGCTTCATGTGAAAATAAACAGAACAGGAGATAGACAAAACCTGCATTGTGCACTCTATCTGGTAAGCAATGTCTGTGGCTCTCGGATGCTGCCCGGGAGCAGCTTTTGAACTGCTCTGAAGAAAATACCTCTGTCATTTCTTATGCCATCTGTAGGAATCCCATACCTTGAGTAAACTAAGTAAGTACATAGAAAGGTTATAAACCTCACCCAGTAGTAGAATGAACGCACACAAGGTTATAAACAACTGATCTCTAGAAAGAGGCTGATTCTGATGTTAAATACACAGGTGAAGGATCTTCCCAAAGGTTATTTTCTAGTAATAAAAATTACATTCAGTACTAAAGAAAAAGGGTACTGAGGGGGAAAAGAAGGAGGATGGTGGACTGGAAGGCAGGAGCTGAATGGTAACCCTGAGATAAGAGTCAGTGAATCCCTGAAATGGGGTTAGCAGATGCAGATAAAATAAATATGGCATAAAAACTCTGATTTTTTACTTTTGGTGGCTCCTACTACCCAGAAAAAAGGACCTTATGGATGTATGAGTATGACTACATTATCCTCTCCTGTGATTTACTAGACATGTCTGCCAGCAGGGCTGGAAAAGCCCTGTTGAGCCAGCTAAAACGCTGATGCTGTAGTCACCAAGAGCTTCCCTGGGACTTCATGTGCCCAGGAGGAGGCACCCCTGTAAGTGTGAAACCATCTCTGTTGTGCTGATGGGAGGCTGTGACCTGGAGAGCTGCTCCATGTGCTGGGTGAGCTTACCTTTGACACAGGCCTGAACCTGCCCGTACCACTCTCCGCAGCTATTGCAGAGCAGCGTGAACGCCGTCTCCTTGTTGCCCATGATGTAGCCCTGGGCACAAACATACAGCAGCTCGTCCCCCATTTCAAAGCCTGTGTGGCCATGCAGGATAGTGTGGGGGAAGGACGGTGGGTCCCCACAGGGCTTGTCTGGAAGGTAAAAAGAAATGAGGTTATAGAGGCCTTGTGGAAGTCTTTAAATGCAGTGCTGAAAGAGTTACACCAAGGACAAAGTTGCACATGTCCACGGAATTCATACATTTCATCTGATTCATGCCCTTATCTCCAAGAGTATAGCCCTAAACAGGCAGAAGGAGAACCATCTTCCGTGAGTACCTGTGCTACTTTGCTGAAATCTGCTTTTAAGACAGCATCAGCACGAGATGTTACAAACACCATTTCCATTGACACCAGTTCACATCCAGGGTTTTCCATGGGCAGTAGTTTTGACAGAAAAGCTTTTTTCCACTCTACTCACTGCAAAAGCTCAGGTTTTCCTGCTTTGCTTTCCTGCTTTTGCCCCAGGGACACCGCATGATTCTTGTGAGTCCCGGCTGCAGCTTTTCCCATCATCTCCTCACTTCTGACCCAGGCATAGGTAAATCCGTGTTTATTTGGAAATGAGATGTATTTATGTTGCAGGGAAATGAAAACCCTACGATAAACATCCCCGCTCTGTGAACGTCCTTTTGGATGAGGCTTTCAGGACTTGTCTGCTACATCTTGCTGACCACTTCTCAGCCAGGTATGCTGAAAAACATCTGCCATTAATTGAAAGGATACACTACCAAAGTCAAAGCTTTGAAGTCTATTCTCTGTAATGTACACATACATATATACACTGCCTAACACCTTCAGAAGTTAGTGGGAGTTATGCACTCACACACACTGACAGAAAAAACAAGCTCTTGAGGCTACACAAAGCTCAGTTTATGTACAGTCTTATGGAGGCTTGGCATCCAAGGAAGTGAGGAGCAGTTAGCAGCTAATGCCTTTCCTGTGAACTGGTTAGGTGAATACAGATTGATGTGGATGAAAGGAGTAAAACAAATATTGCTTCATAGTAGAGCAAACTTCGTTTATGTAGCGGCTTCCATCAGTACAAGTGGAAGCCATGTGTCTGCTCTGAGGGAAGTCTTGAGCCTAAAGCTGCATAGGAAAACTATACATCGGAGGGTATTCTTATCTGCAAAGCCTTGTTTCTTAATCGTGTGGCCAGAGGAAGCAGAAAGGTGGCAATTAAATCAGTTAAATATGGTGAATGCTTTTAAAAAGAACATTGTAACCTACCAGGAAAGAAGGCTGAAGGGAGCTTTACTGTAAATGCTAGCATCAGACATAGTAACAGAGAATTATGAGGTACTGAAAGAGAGATCTGGCTGATGTATGGGTAGAAAGAAAAGCAGAGATTTAAAAGGTATTAATGGATGGACACTCTATGGGGAACTTTTGACTCTCTCATACGAGGCTTTGTTAGGTCTCATCATTGCTGTGGAGCATACTGAGTTACAGCTTGGACAAACACGAGTGCAGGCTAATACTCTGCAAAGACATACTGAAGTTCCTGCATCCGTTTTGCTGCTGTCCTCATCTGTGTAAGACGTAGAGGAACTTTCTGGGCTGCAGCATCTTATGGCTCCTTGTCCTGCTGCAGTCTCAGTTGCTATGACAATTCCTGCTCAGCCTTTTGCCAGAGCTTTGTGGTACAGGTACAGCAGTAGCACTGTCAAACTGAGCTGTTCCTGTGGACAGGCTTCATGTCTGCAGCCTTTGTACCAGGAGCTGGCAACACATGGGCATGTTTGGAACAACAGCCTGTGCTCAGTGCTTTCTTTCCTTACTGCTGAAAAAGGCAAACTGAAATACATACATAAGCCACCAAACTGTGATGGGTGGCTGGAGCCAGCAGTCATTTAACAAAGTCTGATTTGCATTTACCCTCTACACACTACGAGTCACTGCCTGTTTTGTTTTTCTATGGTGGCAGCAAATCAAAGCCTTATGGAATAGAGATCTTACTTGTTGCCTGTAAATATCAGTGGGTCCCTGAAAGAAAGAACCAGGAGAATGTGGGAGCTATTAACAGAGAGATCTTTCCTTTGTTGCATTTAAAAAGCAACAGAAGAAAGGGAACCAAGAGGATTATACACATGTGGAGTTGAATGGCATGTGGTCCTACAAAAGAATATGATTGGTAGGGAAGATTCCAGCTTTCTGTTTTTCTTGCTTTATCTCTCTAATATCTTGAGGCGTTTTCTTATGAGCTTTGATAGAAAACAAATACACACTCTGTGTGCCAGATCTGAGTTACTTGGTGATACTCCATTTGCAGAATAGGCAGAATCTAATGTCTTCTTAGGTAATTTTTGCACTCAAGGCTATGGGAGAAACTTTCTGATCTCAGCAGATCCTGGGCTGGTATAGAATTGTCTTCCTGACCCTGATGTCCGCATAAAACAGTTGTTTATAAGGAACTGAGAAGACAAATGTCTCTGTACTGTGAAACCCATGGCTATACTCCCAGCATTCATGAAACATTGCCGCTACATCTTTCCCTGTCCAACGTAACTCTCAATACCAATTCCCTGTCAAACATAACTTTTAGCATCAAAGACTGCTGTGATTCTTCTGTGGGTACAGAACAAAACCCATTTCAGAAGCACGTAAAAGGTGTCTCTTTGGGATTCTTGTTTGTAAAAGCCTGATTCTGTAAGCACACCCAGAGCTCTTGCTAGCATCTGACCACTGTCCTGGCTGTTGAGGCATACCAAGGCATACACTTAAGCAAATCAACTGAACATATTTATGCACTAAATGTTAATTGATTAAAGACTGATTATAAATCAAGGCCTAAGAAGGGAGCTTTATAATGGTTTGCACTAAAAAATTCATGTCAGTTCAAGGCGCCTTTGGCACAACTCTAAGAACTAATTGTTCCGAGGCAGAGTTGTGAAGGGTTGCTGTCATCATCTCAGTTTCTGAAGAAGACTGATGGGACTGTTCCCTCTGTCTGTCCTCAACGTGCCTGTTTGTCTGCACCTTTACCTGGTCAAGTCTGACCAAGGCAAAGCTGCTGAGTGCCCACTCATTTTGATGAGATTAAAAGAGGAAAGAGCCACAGCTAGGCATCTTTTCCATTGGGATGGGCATAAGCAGGACTCAGCCCTTACCCATCCCCACAAACAGAGCTGGCCAGGCAGGCAGCACTGCACATGGGTGGTCAAACCAGCACATTTGTAGCTCTCAGAGAGCCATAGCACATGCATCCTTCAGTCAGTCCAGCCATGCCCATGCCCAGCAAGGAGCTGAGAGTGCCCTGAATGTGGAGAGGTGATGGGTGGAGGGTAAGAAATAGTGGAAAAAGAACCAGATTAATTTCATATAGGACTGCAGCTTATTGGTTGGATGGATATGGAAGAAATGAAAGGGCTTGCAGGTACTGCGAATGGGAATATAGGTCTCAGTGTAAGGAGCCTGGGATTTATCATGTTTGGCAGGGCAAACCAACTTGTTATTTGTACTTGATTTTGGTCTTAACACTAACATATTACTGTACTGTAATTGAATTTGTATCAATTAAAAGCAACGTCCACTTTTCTGAAAGAAAAAAAGCACACTGGAGAGGTTTCAAGCAAGAAGCAACTCATTGATCATAGCATAGACATGCAGCCATTAGCCACATGTATTAAACAGCAAAGCAAATCTGTCTGAGGCTGTGATGCAGGATTTGCTGCTGCTGCTTCTTACTGGAGATTTACTTCCCAAAACTACAGGCGGCATCCCTGAGGTGCAAGGTGTTCTTTCAGTCAAGTGCTTTGTGTTCCTGTGTGTTACACTTGCACATTAAAGCTGTTTCCTTCCTGGATTTTGGTCTTTTCATACCCACTAGAGTCTAGGCTCTGCCACACAACTTTGCTTTAGCCTGCCTTGTACAAATTAAGTTGTTCATAAAGGTCTTTCCTTTGCAAATGATCCGAATTTTCCCCCGCCACGAGCAGTAACCAATTGCAAAGGGCAAAGACAATTCCTTTCCCAAGATGGAGCATCTACGTGTAAGCTCAGACGCAGCAGATGGAGACAGACAGGGGGGCACAAGGGCACAACGGGACAATAGTGGCCAGAGCAATGATTTCAGCATCCCACAGCTGTCCTATCCACTGCAAGGCTTTTCTCGAGGAGAGGGGATGATGACAAAAGAGATTTGAAAGAAGACAATGAGAGAGTTCTGCAGATGTTTACAGGGAGCTGCTCCTACATGTGAGGAGCTGCATGGAAGCAAACACAACGGTGCTTGTGTGCCAGCACTCGCAACTGGGTGATGGAGCTGGCGTCGCTCATAGCAGCACGGAGCCTGGAGTTGACACCACGAGGTTGACTTTAGAGGACGGTCAAACTCTGACATCTTTGAGTGCACATCAAATAATGCATCACCTCTGCCACGCTTCACTTTAATCGTGTTTTCATTCCCACTGCTGCCACTGACTATCAGAATGCCGCCTTGTGCGGTGAACTTTACTGTTTCTGGGTAAATGCCATCTGCTTGCCCCTGCTTTTTTTGGAAATGAGATAAGAAACTTTGCTGCCAACGGCAACAATCTGTTTCAGGGGTTCCCAAAGTTTTTTACACCATCCTGCCTACCAGTAACAATTTACTTTTGGCCTTGAGAATCCAGCTTTGCTTGCAGGTTCTGGCATTTGAATATCAAAAAGCACCAAGGTAAGTTGGAAATAGCTTGGTTTTCAGACTCATCCATGACGTATCAGCATCCTTTGTGGGCTGGTCTACACTTGTTAACAGAAAAGAAACCAAGCCTAACCAAAACTGAAAAGAAGGCAATGAAGTTATTTCTATATAAATGTTGTATACTGATAGATATGCAACAGTGTGGTGGTTTGCAGTTGGGAGTCAGCTTTCTGAGTGACATTCCTTTACATGCTCAGTATGGGACCTGCTTCAGGCATCTCTGTTGCATCAGTGCCAGATATATTCTTTTCCATCAAGTTCTGTGAACACCAAAATGGATTCTTCCAGATCAGTAGCACTGTTTGAACTTGCTAAACCGCAACAGAGACAAATGATAATGCAATCTGTTTTCTACAACCAATGTCTTTACAGCAGTTGGCTCACTTAGTGGATGACAATAAAGATTTATTCCTTAACATCCTCTCTTTGCTTCTCAGCAGTAGAAAAAATCTAAGGCAAAACTTTTGGTGTTGCAAGACAGCGATGACTGTGCATTATTACAACAGTATGTCAGTGCTGACCTTCATCCTTTACACAAAAAGCATCATAATGGTCATTCACAAAGGGACCGGTTTCAATTCTAACGTCAATGGCTTTCACGCTCTGCTGTTTGCTGCCCGTCTTTCTGCATATAATTGTCCTAAAATAAAGAAGAAGAAGAAAAAAAAGTAATCAGAAATCTTCTGGAGCTGTACATGCAGGTGACATTTGGAGATCTTTTGTCACAGTAGTGAGGCTTCAGCCTCAGCTTAACTGTTTAGGAGCTGTCACAAAAGGCATTAGTGTGGGAAGAGCTGTGAAAAACACTAAAGGAGAATTAGAATTCAGAGAACGTCTGCTGGAGATCAGTTGAAGGCATAGGAAGAAATAAAGTGTGTTTATCTTATCATATTCTCTAATACTGCTAAACATCAGATGAAGTCCCATAGGATTTTAGGTCACATTCTGCACTCACATTCCAGCAATACAAATTGCCACCAATGGCACCTGGATAAAAATGAACAAAAACCTCAAGATTTGATCCAAAAGATTATAAATCCTTAGCATTTTACATCAAAAGAGCATTAAGTTTGCATATGGAACTGCTCAAGAGCTAACACAGGCAAGCTCAGAAAATTCATCTTGAGTTCTTGGAAGAAAAACTGATTTAACAGTGATTTCCAACCTTTGTGTCAACCCCATTACCTCTGGTTTGCTACTCAGCAGTACCTAATCCATCCTGCTGCCCTTTGTAGGCTTGAACAAAGGTAATAGATCTGTATTTCATTTTACAACTCCATAGATGCTAAACGTGAAGGAAGTGATCAGTAATTATGTCTTCTCTGTGCTGGTTGCTTAAAGCTAACAAATAGAAGACAGATTGTTGTAGGAAACACTAGGTTTACTGTTACACTGAAGGTTACAAAGGCTGGGAAAGCAAATTCAGCCCAGGTTTTTGCAGCTGGATGTTAATGGTGTGGGGTTTATTTTTCGTGGACAGCAGGTTTGTAGAAGCATTGCAGGGTCAGCTGTTCTAGTGAAAGCAAGACAAAAATGCTTTCTACAGAGGAATCCTTCCAGTGGAAGAAATTTATCATCGTGTATTGTGCAATGGCTGAGCTAGTATTGCTGTCAGTTCCACACTCAGTGTGGGGAGTAGAGTAAATGTTGCCCATTCATTGATGGTGGAAAAGGTCCAGTGGAAGCCCAGTGTTTGAGTGTGTGCTTAAATACTATCTCACCATCGATTTACACAAGTGGGCTGAATTATGTCTGTACAGACCATCTTCATTCTGGCACGTGTTAGCTTTGGAACAGTTAACTACGCAACTTTCATGTTCTTTTAATGTAAACAGACATAAGCAATATGAAACAAGCCATATGATGGTGGTCGGGCATATGTACCAGAATGGTTCCTACCACGCTTCTGCTCTGGAAAACAACATGATGACATGCCCTACTGAAAGCTCCTTTATGATTTCAAACTTAAACAGGGGAAGTTTAGATTAGATATGAGGAAGAAGTTCTTTCCTGTAAGGGTGGTGAGGCACTGGAATGTGTTGCCCAGGGAAGTTGTGAATGCTCCATTGCTGGTGGTGTTCAAGGCCAGGTTGGACATAGCCTTGGGTGCCGTGGTTTAGTGTGAGGTGTCCCTGCCCATGGCAGGGGGTTTGGAACTGGGTGATCTTAAGGTCCTTTCCAGCCCTGACTATTCTATGATTCTATGATTTCAAATCGTATGTTTCTTTTGTAGGGAAAACACCCCTTGATTTCTTTGGGGAGAAGTTGATTGATTGAAGAACAATATTGTCCATACAGGTTTAAAATTCTTTCAGATTTTAATACATTTAAAGTCCAAGTCCTCTAAGTCAGTAGTAATCAGGCACCTAGGCTAAAGTGACTTGATCTGATCAGTTCAGATGGCTGGGAGAATCAGGCCATCAAGCAGAAAGTTTTTGTATGTATTCTCATGCCATAGCACTAGGTCTTACAAGACCCAAGTGAACGAAACAGTTTTGCCTCCTTTCAAAGAGTTACTAGCCAACTTTAATCTTGCCAGTTACTCACTTAGGCACTCAGATCGGTTATGCCTAGCAACACTGAGTAGACACATACTGACATGGCTTTAAAACTCCATGCCCTTCATCTGTAATCCTGTACTGAAGACTTCAGTCTCTTTTAAAAACAAATGCTAGCAGAGATTGTTGCCCTCATGTAATTCTGGTCTCTCAAAATGAGCCCACATCCCCTCCTGTGCTCAATCGAGGGAGCCACTTCAGACAATCTTATCATGAACTTCCTGGTTTCTAATCCTAATTTCTACACAGTATATTTTGCTTCTCTCCAAAGCAGTGCCGTTTCTTCATCAGTTCCTCAGTAGGCTAAAAAGTTATCTGTGGGTGATGCACCTTTAGTACAGTCAGGTCATCTCCAAGACAGGATACATAGCTCACGTGTACAATTGTGTATTTGAAAAGCAAGGTTTTCTTACTTTTTTATCCCAAGTATTACACATTTGTAATTGATGGGAAATATTGGTTACTGTATTAATTTTAAGAGCATTTCTTAGCTGCTGTCCAATGAGACCAAACTTACAAAGGTTCATCTTACATATAATTTCATCATTACACATAAATAAAGGCTGTAAATGACCTTAAGAGTCTTAAAATGTATTTCTCACTGAACTAAGTCTCCTGTGATGAGAGAAATCATGTCTTGTGCGCACATAAATAACAGAAAAAAGACAGCCTATTTCATGTTTCTCTTTCCTCCTTTTTGTCAGTGCTTTCCTACTACAAGCTCAGTGTTGCAAGCTTTAAACATCTTCAGGAAGCTGTTATTACCACTGCTGAAAGGAGCTTCAGGAGCACTCAGCATTTCTGAGCAGAGGAGCTAAGGATCAGACCTGCAATGGCATTGGCATAGGAATAACCTCCTTGCAGTCTCTAGCACTCCAGGTATGACTAAACATACACAGTAATAGTCTCTTTTTCTTTGAGTTCTTGGGAGGAGGAAGAGGGTATAGGTTTCCCTAAATCCTAAAATGCTAGTTTTTCATCTGTAATTACAGAAAAATACATAGATAGAGCTTTGTCTCCGTTCTAAAACACAGGTTCTGATGCTTTTACCTTTCTTACAGTTTTCATTTGAGGACTGAAAAAAGGCTATCAGTTCAGAATTCAACATGCTTGAACATTTCTTCAGCAGCAATGTTGCCATGCTGAAATAAGACACAAAACATCATGTATTTTTCCTGCTCTTCCTAGCACCCTCCTGAGTGGTTGGGGAAGTACATTGCCTGGTATGTTTCTTTCCTATCTTGAGTAGTTGCACTGGGGCACGCATCCTAGTTGAGAGAATGACACAAACTGTGTTTTTCTTAGGGATGCACCCACCTACCCAGTATTTAGAGGAACATAATCATGCAGGGAATTTTATTCCCGTTATTGTTGCTTTCATGTAATAATTGAACTTAAACAGACTTGCTCATTACTCAGCATACATTGTGATCTGATGCTTAGGGCAGCGTAGTGCATGATTTTGTACCCTGTATTCAAGAAATGGATGCAATTTCATTTTTTCTTCTATGGAGAGCTCTCGTGAAAGCAGACATGCTCAGAAGAAACATACCGAGTTCAGACTGTGGGTCACCCATGATAATCCTCTATATTTAATGCACATCTGGATGAAACATGAAACGTCCATACATCCCGGAAAATGACTCTTACACAGCCATGAACTCACAACCCCAGCACAGAAATCAGCCATACTATCGCTACAGGCTGTGTAAGTACCATATACTATCATTAAGGTAAAAACATAGTGGGGAAAGGAGGTGGTTTAGTGGTGTTGACAGCAGGCACTGCTCCCTGATTTAAAGGGGAGGGTGTCTGATGGTGTCTCCTTTGGTTCCTTGAAAAGCCAAGCCAAAAAGTACTGAGAATCTTCTCAGTCCACTGCCCCCAGCCTAGGAGAACAACCTCCTTCATGATGCCTCTTCTCCTCTCACATGAGTAAACACAGAGCACTGTGTTGAACCTCAGTTTAATTCCTGCCATATGATATGACTCACCCAGCTAAGAACAATTAACAGTCCTTCTGTACCTATCCCAAAAGAAAGATCAAAGATTGGCTATACCAATCATTGTTTTCTTGTGCCATGGCTCACATAGTGCATTGATCACGTTAACACACAATGAGAAAATGGAATATACAGCACAATAAGGTACAAATCAGACTCCCCAGGAGCAACTTGCACTGGTTGATTATTTTCTCATATATTAGGTAACCAGTGAGTAATTGGTACCTTTTGCACTTCTAATTCTTCTGTTCAGAGGAGGAAACAGCAGAAAAGCTGGCAGCAATAGCATTTATTTCACAGTATACCACAATATGCCATTTTGTGATATATATTATTAAATATATCATAATGATATATCGAGCCATGGTAATGACACCTAATTTTATATAGTGCATATATGCATGTATATTTGAGATATGTATACTAAACACATTACATATATATATATAAATTTTGTTTGTAGTAGTGTCCACTGTTACTTCTACTTTCTAAGAGAATTATATAGCAATTTTCTAATACTTGAAAACTTTTCTGTAAACCCAAGTTAAAACATATGGAGTTAACAGCTGAGTTTATGTGACATGGTGTGATCCATCAGCACAGAAACCAGTATGTGGGACTGGGATGTTTTGTTGTCACTGCTTTATCTGCCAGTTGACTGTAAGTTTTGTAATCTTAGTCGATAAATACACTGAGTCAGAGTGGTCTTAGGACATTTAGTCATAGCAGTATGAACTTGCATAAGAATGTGTTCTACTCAGAACATCATCAGTGATGTGTTATCTGAGGCACTGTGAAAGCCTGGTTCGCAGCATAATATAACAAACCTTCCCCTAGTTAGAAAGGTAAAAGCTTCATCACTTTCCTTAGTAATGATAAACCTTTAGCATCCTGTGCTGTTTTATTTTCATGGGTCAGCTTTACCACATGTGTTTCAGTAACTAGGTAAGAGAAAAAGAAATCAGGAGTCTGGAAGCCAAACGAGACTTTTATTCTTAGTCTTTCCCTTCTGTAGTTTGGGGAACTGCAAATTATAAAGCTGGCTCTGATGAAGAAAACCATATAAATGACATGTTCACAATCACCAAAGGGAAGAACATTTCCCTGGAAAGTCATGAAGGGGAGCACAGGTGAGCTTTGGAAAGCCCATTGACTGGGAACTATAGAGGCTAATTTTGGCTGGACGTGACCCAAAGAAAGCAGGCGCTAAGTGTGACGTGAAGACATTCCAACAGCAATACTGCCACTGGAAATGTCAAAAGGAGGTCTCACCAAGGCACAACCAATATCCTTTAGAGTCTTAAAAATATACACCAAAATGCAGCCTTTTGTGCTTAAAATTTTACATATGAGCACTGAAATAGTAAGGCCTCTGTTCATTAAATAAATATGTCCCATTCATGCAGATTTTCATACTGTAGTCCAGTATGGAAGATTTTATACAGCCATTTGACTATAATGTTGCTATGTACATATAATTTGATCACTCTTAGTTCAGGTAGAGGAGGATTGTGTTGCTTCCTGGCCTGGATGAGTTGGGTGCTCAAAGACATGTCAAGTGTCACTGGAAAGTTGGTTTTACCCCATTTCATTTTATGGGCTTCAGTTTAATTTATGGCTTTCATCAGAGACGTTATTGATTAGTTACCAAAGGCTTAATAAAACCCCAAAAACGTGCTGAATGCTACTAGTTTATGAAGAAGCTCAATTCTTAGACAAAAGGCTTTCAGATGGGACAAAACATTACAGAGATTCTTTTAAAAGGACAAAATATGTGAAGTTCTTCTGAATAATTAGAGAATAAACCTCATTAGAACTAACTGGCAAGTTGAAATCCTGGCATTAGTCACTCCTTTGCACTTCCTAAGAGTAAGTCTTTCTTAACCCCTTTCTGTCTTCATTTTGTGAGGCTAAACAAAGTGATCACCTTCAGTCATTTCCGATGAGAGAGGAGCTTTCTTGGACTCATCCTAGTCTGAGCTCATACCTCCTGCGTTTGGATTACATTGTACTGGTGCAGGAGGTGTCTCATCAGTGCCTTGTTCAAGTCCTTCAGTGCTGCCCCTCTCTCCTGGAAGAGCTGCAGGATGTCTGCCTTTTCCAACTGAGCTGCTAGTTTAGGGAAGAAATTCCTATAAGTATATATAATACTTTATATATTGCTATTCCTGTTAGTATAGATAATACTTCATATAATGCTGTTACATTGAGCCCCATTTCTGTTATTCCATCTCTGAAGTCAGGCTTACCTTCCTGTTCAATACTGTGATTTTCCTTGGCCTTAATGAGTTCCAGCGTTAACTAATTTCACTAGCATACCTCTTCCTTTTGTGCCAAAGGTTGCTGAAGCCCTCAAAGTTTGTTAAACAAACCCTCTCCCAGTAAAAATACAATTTGAAAGTGTGAGTCCCAGCTAAGTAAGTGCCACTTCACAGTTTACAGGTGGTAGAAAATACATCAGAAATGCATTTTCAGTTCGTGGGCTGCCTGTTTCACAAGGGCCATGGCTGTCATACTTTGCCCATGCTGTCCTCCCAGGTTGCACCAAGAAAAGGTTCACATCCCCTGCAAACCTGATGCAAAGTGGCTCATGTCGATACCATTGCTTGGAGCAAACTGGCCATGTCTATACAGTAAATTCAAATCTCTTGACTGACCTTCATGTAGAAACCTATATTCCTGAAACACTTTGGTTTTTTTTCTCTATGAGACTTCCTGCAATGGTTGACAAGAACCAGTGAGAAGGCAAAGTCATCTTCTAGCAGAGTGTGACACTGTGTGTGGGCTGTGGGACTGGAGTTCTTGACATGCAGGCATTTCAGAGTGCAAGACCTCCTCAGACATTTTCATAAGCTGTTTTAGCATTTTGAATTGGAACACGTCCTGTTAGCTGTGTCTTGCCTCATACACATGTCTGGGAGCAAATTCATATGCATTATCATCAGGCAGCAGACCACAGCCTTGACATAAAACAGAGAACTTGCCAAACTGCCATATCATTAGGACTGCTTCTCTGTAAATAAGCAAGTGGGCCTGTTCTAGCATGTACACCTGGATAGGTTTCATGGGGGCCACAAATCCAAGGGTTTACACACACAGATGGGAGGACTGGCAAGGGTTAGTGACTTGGATTGCTGTTTCCTTGGATATTCCTTGGATTCATTCCTTGGATATTTCTGTTTTCTTTCCCAAGAAATGGGCTGTTATTACCCTACTGCCAGGTGCTGGGCAAGTCCTACGCGGTAGGCAGGAAAAGAAACAGGGAGTCTTGTGAGATGTCATTTCTGAATCTTGTTATTACGTTTCCCACTGGTGTCATCTGCAGTGAGGGCCCTGTTGTGTTTGACACTGTAGAAGCATTCAATAGGATTCAGTGCAAAACCTAAAGAACTAACAAAAGGAAGGAAAAACAAAGATGAAGTCATTTTCCTAGCAGCAAACATCTGGTCTGTGGTCAGCCAAGAAAAGGACTCCAGTCTTCTGACTCCCACAGCAAGGCTTATTCTGACTGACTGCTTGCTTACTCCAGAGTGATCTCCTCCAAAACAAATCCTCCAAGGAGTGGGTAGGAACCAGCCCAGGGCAATTTCATATAAAGGAATGGGTTGACAGCCCTGCAGGAAGTCTATCATTGAACAGAAAGTGTATGCAGAGCTTCAAGCCCCTTATGGAAATGGTACATAACTTCACTCTTTTGTAGACAAATAAGCAGTGGGGAAAAGCTTTTCAGTCCTAGAGATTTGATGGAAATGTGTAAATTTGCTATGAATATCTCAATACAAGCTGTTGATTACAATTGTTGATTACAATTTCTAAAACAAATAGCCATGCTGAAATATTAAATATTCATTTAATACAATATTAAATCATATGAAAAATTGGATCCTGTTCACTTTCCAAATCTCAGAAGCCCCAGAAACGAACAGAAAACCCTATGAGATCCACTGCCCACAGCTGGAGGACTCGACACAAGGTTTTCCAGCACAACATCTGAATTCAAAAGGTAGCAGAGAACTCTGCCACCTTTTTTCATTTCTAGTCTGGCAAAGCTCTTGCTGGTTTGACTGACTCACTTGTCTGACATGCAAATAAGTCCTAAGAATGTGATTTTTAGTCTAAATAGCTATTAGGGCTCATGTGACAAGAGAAACCTGTCTAATGACATTTCATTTCCTGGAATGTAACAACGTGTTATGCTTTGTAAGTTACACGTCAGGGCTGCCTGGTAAATAGTGTTCTTCTGGGCTGCTGGAAGAAGTTACCCTTATCCTCTTACACGTATTTACTTGTCAGTGGCTCTTCTTTAAGAGTTCACAAGCCCCTGGACCTGTCAGCAACCTCCTGTACGAACAGCCCTAACCTTGCATTGGGTTGGCCTGAACAACTGGAAGTGGAAGACAAAGCCATCCCCTTACGCCTGTCAAAGAGGTTCTGTCCTGGGTTGCTCAAACCACAAAAGCACCCATTTTATTGTCTCTTTGGGTTGGCTGGCAGGGTTCTATTTATTTAAGCAATTTCCATCCTACATTAGTTGAACTGAAGCATATTTGTTGAGACCTGATGCTTGGGCTAGCCCAGTTTGCAGGGACTGAAATGGCTATGAGCATCAACATGAGCATCTCCACCAGCAGATTGCTATCTGCTTCCACCACCACTCTCTGCAGTGATGCTTTCTAACACCCTATTAGCTCTGTGCTCACCCTCTTTGATTCTAACTTAAAATAGAGAAGAGATGAGCACCTCTACCAGCTAAGGAGGCAACAGTCATTGCAGTGGGTCAGTAAGAAGTAGGTTGGAGTGAGCTGGGCGGCACAACTTCATTGGATCCAACAGAGGATGTCCCATTATCATCTCAAAATCTTCTCATGCTTGCAAATAGACCCATATTTACATACAAGTCATCAGAAACTGGGCTGGTTCTTCAGAACAAATTCTCTTCTTTGCCCATAGAAGAGGTATAGCCCAGGGAGCAGGCAGTGTAAACATGCTCACACTGACTCAGTCCAACTGAGGCACAGTGATGTGGCAGGAGAAACTCCCATGGTTTTTCAGGCCCTCATTTGGCTGTAAACAGTAATGACACAACAGCCAACAGTGATGGACATATTTACTAGGAGTGGAATTGTACTTATTCACTAGGACCATGAAATAGCCATGAGAAGTGAACAAAGCACTGACTTGTGCTGGAAAATTGATCTAGAGGTAAAAAAAGCCCTTACATCTCTGCTAGAGCTCTTGTTCAGTCTGAGGTCTTGTGTCAGAAAAGCTGCAACACTATAATGAATTCCCTCACATAACTTGTTTGTATTTACTTCCACTGCCAATGTCTGATCCATTTTTCCTCAGGGGAAAGATTAGGATACTTTCCAGGCAGCAAACAAATAAACCAAACTGCATTCTTCCTGAAATTAAGAACTTCTTTTATCATGTTCCCTCCTGTTCATCTCCTTTCTGATATACACGGTCCAAGAGGATATGGGGGAATATTAGACTAAAGCTCTGTGATCTGCACCGGATGCCAGTCAGCTGCTGGGAAGAATCCAAGGTTTTAGATTCAACCTAAACAGTGTTGGACCTGGCAGACGTGGGGAGGTCACTTCTCATTCAAAGATGTGGAGGTCCATCAATATAAAGGACATCAGATGTGCCCTTTGTTGTGGGAATAATTTTCACTGCTTCTGTATCTTTCTGAGCATGACTTCTGTGCAACTGGCTTAGGAAAAAAGACCTTAGGGTTTAGATCACCATCTGCATCCTGAGGGATTTCTGCTTTGGCTTTGTTTCAATGACCAAAGATACATACAAATAAATGGTCAAACAGTTTTTCACCTGGGATGACAAAAAAAAGGATCACTGAAACTTGTTGGGTTTGCCTGATGTTGCTGAAATATCACCTTTCCTTTGGGAACTTTATCACTAAGAATACACAACCAACAATGCTTGCTTAACTAACTGACAACTGTCACAAACCCCAATCTTACAGTAAAGTTTGGGAGCTTGGAAAGAGTATCTTGGTAAAACAAAACCTTATCACCATTGAATACAGACAGAGATTAGATATTGCCCTCTAACTCTGGGGAACTTTGTACAGCATCTCAAGGGGAAGAAAGGCTGTGGCTGGTAAGCCTTCTGAAGGACAAATCCAAGACAGAAGGGGCTTCAGATCTACTCATGCTTCTTCAGGGCAATTCCTGTATGGTCACAGGTTCAGTGACACATGACATTGCTGCCAACCCTTGGCTCCTCCATGTTGCCGTTTGTTTGCTTTTTAATTCAATGTTCTGTGATTTGGTCTCTTTCTCTGTCAAACCTGAACCCTGTCAATGCTATGAAGACTTCAACTTTGGAAGAGACTAGCACCTCAACTAATACAGGTCAGCACATGGAGTGACAGTATCAGTTCACCGGTGAGCTTCCTCAACAACCTCTCTACCACATGTGCGTTATCACAGCCAAGTACATCTAAAGTCATACCTATCTCAACATGCCTATTGCCTGTTCAGACATGTGTCAGTGCCTGTAGCAGATATGTGGTTTCCATGAGAAGCTCAGTTTGCTGAACTTCTAATGGAGTAGGAAGTTACTGAGTCAGTGGGAGCACTGACACTAACTCCAGCACCGTGCCCTCAGCCTGCAAGCTCCTTTAGGGCTCAGCACCCCGCTGCAGGCCAGGTGAAAAGGGACTACAACAACATAATTGAGAAAGACAGAGGAAGAGAAAATTGCTTCAGATGTGCGAAATGGGTGAGACACTGATATGTATTTGTGTGCCTGCAATATTAACTGTACAAATTGCTTCTGTGGGGAGCATGGCATATTTAGCTCTATGGCACGGTGCTTGAATAGCCAGTGTTCAATATTCATAGTGAAAGAGGACTCAGGAGGGGTTAGGCTTTGTCCTTACCCAGCAGAGCCACCGTCAAGCCATCCTGTGGAGCAGCCAGCGAAAGCACAGTCCAGAACAGCCCTCCTCAGTTCTTCCGCAGTTGCTAAGCGAGCATTCAGGTCAACACAAGCTTTCTTAGCTTCAGCTAAATCCAGACCCTGAGAGTTGTTCTTGGACTCAAGTGCAAACACTTTCCCTGCAGCACCAAGAAAGGACATGTCATGGCATTGTACCCATCTCATATTCAACAGAAGTATTGCAGTTTATTACCAAATGAAGGTTTTTGGCTTTTTACAGAGTTCATTTTAATGAGCATCCTACTTCTTGGAATGAATACTTTTATCAAGACTGTAAGTACCTTTGCCTTAGCTTTTAGTTTTGTTCAACAGAAGAACAAATATCACTAAGCCCCTAATCTTTCCTATCTCGTATGAGAAATCAGTCTTGCCTCTATAGGTCTATGCTCAAGATCTGGAGAGAGAAAGCATGATGCTACCTCATATGCAGACAGTCACAGCCAGAACACCTCCTGTAGGCTATAACCCTGGAATTCATTACTAAGGATTTTACAGTTACATTTCTAACAGTTACACCTATAAAGTAACAAACCTAAAAGGCAGTATTGCAAGCAGGCTTCCATATCAGAAACAGTCCCATACCTGTTCTCTAAAATCTAAATGATGTAATTCTATGGCAACTCGTGCCTAAATGACACCACAAAGACACTCTGTTTTCATACCTTTCTGGAAAGACAGATTTTGTTCTTAATAGAAGGCTTTTTTGAAGGAGCAGGAGAACGTATTTAGCAAACCTCTTCCTTGTGTTATACTTGCATTTTTAGTTCAGTTTATGTTACTTTAACACTGAAAGCTGTAAGGGTGAAAGTTGGAGGTTTTGGCAGATGGGAACAGGGCAGTTGGGGTGTTGGCAATGAAGCTTGAGAAGTTACCAGGTTATGGAATAAACACATTAGCTAGATGTCTCCAGAAAAGGAAATAGATAAAGTGTACAGTGCTGGCACTTAAATGGCTGTATCTTCTTTCCAAAGATGACACCCCTGAGAATACCTTCCAAATTCCAAAGGTGCAGATTGAGGTTGCTTGCAGGTGCAGGAAGACAACTTTTGAACACTGTTCAATCAATAAATGCCCAGAAACACTCATGTCTTATTTCAAAAGTAGATCAGTGATGCTGGATAGATGAACGCATAGCTTCCAGCACATCCCGAGTGTTCACTATGTAGCTGACTTCACACTCATAGGATATATTGACCAATACCATGAATCCTTCAGCCTGATTCTGTACCAAGTGCCACCCCTCCCACATAATATTACAGCAAATGAATAAATCAGAATCAAGTCCTGAGTACAGGGAAGTGGCACAGGTCTGTGCCTGCCACCTTTCTGCTCTCACCTGGGCACAGTTTAACCCACTTGAACAATCACAGTCCTTACAGCCAAAAACGTGAAGTTTCTTTCAAGTTAATGTGTCATTTATGTTTACATTATCAGGTTAGCACAGATGGGTCCTGAACTTTCCTACTTCAGTGGGAATTGTGCATTGTACAGCATGGAGTTGTCCTGGCTTGGGCAGACAGCAATTTAAATAAGCATTCCAGCAGTGATGAGAAGGAACAGAAATCCAGAGGGGTTTTCTCAGGGAGTTAACAGTAGCTGAACAAGGAATGCAACCCAGAAGCACAGATGGGTGTCCTAACCACAGGACTACATTGTCTCTTGATTCTCAGTGATAAACTGTGAACTGTAAGTAGGACAGGAGAGTTTACATAGAGCAGTGGAAAAAAGCAAGCCTCTAAAGTCCTAAGTACCAAAATACCAGGATTCATTGCAAAATGTCCTAAATAATGCACATGTGACTAACAAAGGCTGCTCTTTCCATGAATAGATGAAGTAAAGTAATGTGGGGTAGGCAGAAAGATAATACAAGCAGAAATACGATGGTTTTAAACAACCCTTCTTAAGTTGTGGAACAACTTCTGTTCGTAAAGGTAAGCAGTGATTAAGTGTAATGCTTTACTGAGGCTTTGTCCCATGTAAAAACTTGTTCACACATTCCACATTTCACCACTTGACTGTCAGGATTGAGACGCATCATCAAAGAGATACAGGGCAAGTTTGTGTAGCATCATGTAAATCATAAATGTTACCTTGACCTGGCAGTAACCCTCATTTTCCAGCTATCAGTGTTTCAGATAGAAGGCTTTAAAAAGGGAAAACCATTAATGATAGGGTTCCATGTAGATATAATTAGAAGAAATTAAAGTTATCATTTAGTGTTTGTACCAGTAAATAACAATTACATTTTTAGAGGATTTTAGCTAGCCCGTACTGAGGTTTGGGATTCTGTGTTTGCCAGCACTTCTGATAAATTACCTTTCCACTAGAAACTACAAAGATACTGATTCAAAACCCAGTTTTGTCCTTCAGAAAGATATCTGGGAGTGTTCAAGGCTGGGTTGGACATAGCCTTGGGTGCCATGGTTTAGTGGGAGGTGTCCCTGCCCATAGCAGGGGGGTTGGAGCTGGATGATCTTAAGGTCCTTTCCAACCCAACTATTCTATGATTCTATGATTCTATGTCCAAATTATGCAGACAAATGGGGTTTAGGGTAAGCTAGGAAGGACTTAATGGTTGGGAAAATTACAGAGGACTGCTTTATAGGAACCTCTGGTTAGCCAGAAGTGGAAAATGAAGGCTGACCTGCTTGCCAGAGCAACCTGAGAATCTTCTCCATAGCTTTGGATGCTCAGTGGCTGTCTGCCCAGTTTTAAGATGTGTCGTCAGGAATTGCCTAATTTCTTACTTAGAAAATATCACTTATTGGACAATTGACTGATGGGATAGCTGGATCCCTGTATCCTGAGCTGTGCCACATTACAAGGCGGCATTTACAGGGAGAAAATAAAGGAGGCATGCTAGCCCAGTAAAAGGAAAAACACAAAGTACATCAAACTAGGGAATCCCCTTAAATAAACTGGACTATAACACTGGAACTCAATCTGCATCTTCCAGGCATGGCTAACATGCTTGAGATATTAATGTACTGAATTGTTTTCACTTTCCATCACAAAAGTGCATTTTCAAGCTGGAGATCTCAGGATGCCTGTTAAATATGTGTGTCACTTTTATTACTGCTAGTTCTAATGAAAGGTTTTAAAACTATCACATGCTTGATATCACAGTTATTTTGGGTACTGGGGTTGTGAACGTTCAACACTGGCATCCCCTTTCTCTCTAGCACCTTACAGCAGTGTGGAGTAGTTGAAATCAATTTTCTCTGTGAAACAGCGTCAAGAAATGTATTGTCATTCTCTTTTAAATACGCAGTTTTAAATAGGAAACTGTGCCATGTTTCTGTAAGGCACAGGGGGAAGGATCATGTCTTTGTGCTTATTCATGTGAAGAACATAGTATGCTTTGGTTGTGGCACCTTTGAAGAGCCACCACATTTGGGCTCCCTCCCAGCTCCCTCCCTTCACTTCTACCCCATAACATGGTTCCCATAACGTGAGGATGGCACAGGCGCTGTGGAAATCTGTTCCCAAAATGCTACGCACTTTTCTGAACCCTTTTTAAACAAAGCCAGGCCCTTTGGTTTCAAGGTGAAGCTAAAAATCCACGCGACTTAATGCAAGTCTTGAGTTTCGCAGGCTCAGAATGGGAAATGCCCTTGTTACAGCAAGTTTCTTCAGTTTCCCTTTGAAAACAGTGAAGAAGATTTGACTTCCATGGTAAGACACGAGTGGTGAAACGGGATTCTTCCAACTGTTAATTAACAGCCTCATGCATAGTTCTGAAGAGAGTCTTGCTTTCCTAAGGAGCCTGTATTATATCGCTGGCCTCTACCACCACCTGAACTCTCTTATTGCAAAATATTTATTCTATTTGGATATATTTTTCTAAATAGATATTTTATGTATTTGAAATCTTGTTATTATTGTTTGGCACTAATCAAGCACCAGGTGAACATAGCTTTTACTTCGCCTCAATATACTCAGATTGCAAACATAGCCATGGAAGCACAGATCTCAGGGCTCCTAGGGTTAATTCTTATCACCTTGTTTAACCCCCCCATAACCAGGCTGTAGGTTTCCCCCCATAATTCCACCATAGAGCCCAAAACCTCAGAGTTGAACTAGAGCGTGTCTTTTCAAAAGGCATCCACTCATGATTCAGTGACTCCAAGTAACGGAGCATTTACAGCAAACTGCTCCAATGCTTCATTGCTCTCACTCCACCTTATTTCCAGTTTCAGATCCTGCAAAACTCAGCTTGGAACACCTTTTTATGCTTTTGAGACTGAAGAGCTTTCCTCAATCAGATACATGGAAGTGCAAAAAGGGGACTTTTCAAGAGTAAAAGCAGCCCAAGCCCTTTTTCTTCCTACTTTTAGGGATCTTAGTAGAATTAGCAGGGTTTTCTCAGTCTCCAAGACAACAGAATTTGGCTAATTGGTTCTACCACAGTAACAGATGCAACAAGAAATCCTCCTGCAGCATACAGGCAGGGTTCAAAGCCCATGGAAATGAGTTCAAAGTTCTTCATGTCTTCAGCAGGATTTGCATCATGCTTGAAGAAACCTAAAACTGCACAGCCCAATACACTTTGAGATACAAATGTCTCCACAAGCACTTTAAAAGGCATGGCCACTGTGCTGGTCTCGTGACATGATGCTAGATCAAAGGATGGAACCTAATCGGTTCTGTCTGAACCAATGGATAATAAATGGGGTGAAAGATGGGCAAATCATAGAATCATAGAGGAGTTTGTTTTTACTTAGATGTTAAAAACTGCCAATTGAGGTCAAAGAGAGCAGAGGAAGGAGAGGTCACTTCTGTACTTCAAGAGCAACATCTTTTTCATTTCAATGGCTGTGTGTAACAAAAGCCTTGATTGTAACAGTAATTTCCAGTAAATCTGTACAATTACAAGCAAAGATTTGGTTAATTACCTGTTCTGCCACTCATTCATGAATATAGAGTTTAATTCTGTGAGAGACTCAAGTAATGATGTCACATTCAATTCAAATGACTTTAAATCTTACATCATTAGGAACACAGCATCATTGGGAGGTCTCCTTTCAGCCCCTCCTCAGTTCAATTCAATTGGACCTTAAGCTTTATTCTTGTTACATGCTTTAGGATCAAATAGCTGGAATTGTTTACGTATTTGGTTCTGCTTCATAAAAGAATACATGCTATTTGCAAATGGGAACCTCAAATCCTTACACCCCTGGTGCTCAAATGCAAGTGTCCAGACAGAAGAAGTGCACTTTGCTCTTCTTTACAGGAGAAGGTGCAAAGCAAGCTAAAGGAAAGAGTACAGTATAGAGTATAGTATAGAGTATAGTAGGATTTTTTCCCACCTTTGACATCAGACATGTCTGGGCCCAGGTCAGAACTATGCACCTCAGATCCTCACCTAATTGTGCCTAGCTTTCTGCCTTCAGGACCCTTCCATTTGCAGCCTCTGCAGTCACAACGCATGGTCACTACCAGTTGACTGGCTTGACCCCTACATCTACCATATAACCCAAATTCAGGCAACTGCCCAACTCCACTTTGGGTTGCAATCGGCACATTTATTCAATTCAGGAGTGTCTTAGTAAGGCAGATCTAAGGCCATCATTCTCTCCTGACCTGCTCTGTCTCAGAGCAAGCACTCTGCAGAAACATACGGTTCACACTTATTTTAGCAGCTGTGAAAAGACAAAAGAATGAGTCAAAAAGTACAAAAAGGAAGCACAGGTGACCCTGTGCAGGACACGTGAAGCTGCATCCTTGCTCTATTCCAGTGCCAATGCAAAGGACCTATGAAGCCTGCATTTGCATGGGTATAATTGAGACCCATCACAATAACCTGTATTATCCTCTGGTAACTGCACTAACGGCACACTATGGTACGTCAGAGCAGGAACAAGCCCTTGAGAAACCTTCTGTCCACCTGACCACAACCTAAACAGCTATAAGCAAGCACTTTTCAATGGTAAAACCCCTGCAAAGAGAAACAAAGCCATCTTTTATTTCAGCATTTACTGTGGTCTGTCTGGAGTCTATCTGCACCACAGCAATATGTGCTGCTGCAAATACTAGGCAAAAGAGATCAATTAAGCTTCGAGGCTTTACATCTTCACCAGACCTCGAAGATCTCCAGTTTCATTGCCTGCTCTCTGTCATTATTTGTGTGTGAGATGATAATAAAGTTAAGTCTTCCTCAGGGAAATACACTGCAATCAGTTTCAGTCTGAACTTCACAGGGTTTTTACAAGGTGAATTCCAAATCCCTTCAGCAGATTGCAACACAGCCAGTTAGACTTAAAGCTAACAAATACACACGTACGTGTGTCACCCACAATGGTCCTTTGGCACTTGGGTGAGATTTATATGTATTGGAGTAGCACAAGTGTCTTTTCACCTACAACTTCAGCAAATGAGAAAGCGGTTTCCTGTCTGGATCAGGCCGGAATCTGTCATAAAAGAACACTTTAGCCCTGTTTCATACTCTCAGATCTTGAATATGTACAGTACACACAGTGGTAAATGTTAAAGTTCACATCGTGTTTTCTTCTGTAGCAACGTGTAATAAGGCAGATAGTTTATAGGACACTGTTACAGCTGTCTGCTTGAACGTTAATGTTGGGCAAACATACTGAAGAGCATGTTAATGAGGACTTGAATGTGTTTCACAATGACGCTTAAATGAAAATGGAAAGCACACTATTATAGTGATGATCTACTACTGTAATATACTGCAGAGATTCTAACACTTACTTCTTACAATCGCTGTACCATGTGTGAGTTCAATATGAACACACTGTTGAATAACAGCTAAAAACTGTCATGAGCTCTGACATAAGGTGATCATCATATCTTTTTCTTTCTCTTTTAGAGGATGGCTTGTTGGGAGATGAGAATATGCCATTAATCCTATGGAAAACTGGTCTGTGCTCTTGAAAAGGTAAGGGAATTCTTCAGCTGTAACATTATTAGCAAGAGAAATGACTTGTTCCTGTCCTGTCCCTACCTGTGTTCAGTGGAGGGCACTCTTTCATGGCTCTGCATGGCTTTTTAGTTCATTTCAGAGGCATTTTGCTAGGGAAGGAGGATCTGCTCAAAGCGGAGTCGCAGTTTTGCCTCCTGTAACACAGCACAGTTGCCCGACCCCTTCATTTCCCTTTATTCTTAATGAAAAGCAATTTGCATCGAATTTACAAGAGTGCTCTGTTCTGTAAAGGGCATTTTAAGTGAGGTGGTGGAATCGTACAGGTGAGATTCACTTTCTCCCTTCCCTTTGCCGTACGTTCTCATCAGCTGACAGAAGTTTAGGTTAAAGAGGAAAAAGGCACTGCAAAGAAACAGAAGAGGGTTTTTATTGCCCCGTAATGTTTAGGATCCCTGCAGTAATGCAGCAGCCACGGACGGTAAGGGATTAGTGCATTGAAGTAAACGCTTTGTGAGAGCAGACATGAATCTGTCGCAGCTGTGGAAGGGAAGAAGTGGCCATTCAGCATTGCTCTCCCAGGGAAAGACACGGTTGCCTCAGAAAGAAGCCGTGTTTTTGCTGAGGCAAGTTGCTCATCGTTGTTACAGGCTCAGTCATTAAAAGGGCACTGGAAACTCACAGCTATTCAGGATTACTGTCAAGGATAAGGTCCCGTTTCAGAGTAACCGGTGGCTGGAGCTTCAACCAAATCCATGTCCTGATCACATCCCTCGGCAGTGAAGCACAGATGAGCCTCATGGGCACAAAGGAGCAGTCACCTTCAACATGTGGTACTGAGCAGGAAAGGCTACAAAAGCCCTTGACTTCTTGTCTTCCCTCCTCAAGTACCTGCCTGTATAAATCGATGCTGAGAGGCAACTGAAGCGGGCAGATGGGGAAGTGCTTTGGAGAAAACATACTTTTAAGTATAAAGGGAGCTCTCCTTTATAGCTGAGTCTTCTTATTTGTGTTCTGGCTTTGTCCTATTATGTCCTCTGGAAAAGTTCACTCTCCTGTCGTTTGCTGTAATAAAATAATCCCATCCTTCTGGGATCTTATTTCCTCCCTCTGCTTAACCCCAGGATATTTGCAGAGTCTCAAAACGCTCTGAATCCGACATTTCCTCCCCCAAACTTGGGCGTGTATTTAAGTTTCTTACAAAAAAAAAAAAGAAGTTTGGGTTTGTTGGTTTGGGTTTTCTCATGCAATAATAACACATTTCAACAGCTCTCATTCCAGCCACAGCAACCCCAGCCCACACTGAACGGGGAACTCACCGTCAGCCTGAACAGAGATGATCTGAAGGATGAAGAAGGCAGATCCCACACCCTGGAGAAAGGTGAGTGAGAGCCTCTGGGAGCCTGAAGCCATTGCCCTGCTTGCAAAGCCCTCAGCCGCAGGAGGTTGGCTGCCAAAGCTTTTCCTCTCTCCTCCTCTGCACTCTCGCAGCGGGGTCTGCGGTGATGATTCCAAGGAGCACTTTCCCTCGGCAGGAGCCTGCATCTTGGGTTTGCACTGAGGGAGGGAGGGGTGGAAAAAGAGGGAGGGAGAGAGGAGTCCTTGGCTTGGCTGATGTGAAGGGGAGGGGAAGGTGTGTGTGTGGGGGGGGATGTCCAGCCAGCCGGGTCTGGGGAGAGGCTTTATCCAGCCTAGTCCACAGGGCAGTGCATGCAGAGAGCTGGTGTGAAAAGTGACATTGCCCTGTTGGTGAATACCTGATGCAGCACGGCGTAAGAAATGTAAAACCGGGGGGGGAGTGAAGAGGGGCAGGGGAGGAAGGACATGAAACCCCTGGCTGAGAGGAGAAGGGCAGCTAGGGAGCTGATGCTGGTACGTGGTGAGTTTGTGGCTTCAGCTGTGCAGCTCTGGAGGGATGGGTTCAGGCGTGGGGAGTGTTATCAGGCAGTGGTGCTGCTGAGGGCTGTAGGTCAGGGCTGCTGCAGCAAGAGGGAGAGTCTTCAGGTAAAGGGGACCATGGTGGCCGAGCCTCCCTGAAGATCAGGACTGGGGTGGGTTAATCCTGCAGTTTCAGACCCCAGGTTCGGGGTGGGCATAGGGAACTGATGGTTGAAGTGGGAGTCCCTCAGCTAGTCTCTGTCAGCACTCCTGGACAAGCTGAATGGTGCTGGTCAAATCTGAATGCTCTGAAAGCAGCTGATGAAGGGAGTTTCCAGCTCACTCAACAGCACTGACATCTGTCCCTTGTTCTCATTCATCCTGTATTTGTCCCAACACAACTCCAAACAAACCCCCACAATAAGAGGAAACATACTGGTAGTGATGCTGGGATTTATTGTGCTGAATAAATAAACGGAATAGTTTCGTGTTGCTGTTGGAACGGAGCAGGACCCAGAAATGCTGTTTGCATGTTCCCATCTATTCTGCTTTTATTTCAGCTTCTTCACATTTTTTCCCTTAGAAATTTGAAGCTGGGATAAAAAACAAAGGAACAAAAGTGCTAAATCTGCTCCAAACTCTGAGCCACCAGAACAGGAGCGAGGACCTGACCCTCCACACTGCACATCACAAGGTGCTGGTGGGCACCTGCAGGCATCCTCTGGTAAGAATGGACCTGCCCAGTGTTGGTTTTGGTCTGACTGAAATGGCTGAAGCTCAGGGACTTCTCTGTCTGATGTTGAGGGAAGCAAGCACCATAACACTAGAAGCTTTAGAAATGCCTCTTTGACTAATTTGGGCAGAAAATGCTCTGATCCCATTGGCTTTCAAAGAACCACAGCCTTCTCCCCTGTCTTTATCCCCACTGTACGTGCTGAAGGTGTTCGGATTGGTAACTTTGAATTTTCTGCTTTGCCAGAGAACAGGGATGGAGCAGGGTTCTTTACATCGCCTTGCCAGTCTAACTGGTAAGGAACACCTCCTGAAGGAGGATGGTCAGTTTCTTGCTCACTCCATCCTTAACATGAGGCAGTTAATGTAACCATGGAAGTGCAAGAGAAACTGTGTGCTCTGCACAACAGAAATTGACATGCAACAAAAGGAAAGGGAAAATGGGGGCATTCTCTTAATCTGTGTTTCTTTCACCGGTGGCATATCTAACAGTGCAAAATGCAGTTTTAACCCCCGATATACCAATAGTTCTACCCCTGTTTTAACAAGCTGTGGGCACAAAGAGATGAGGCAAGATGATGAATCTACACATGTTCAGAGGGAAAGCAAAGAGATGCTGTGAAACTGAGCAATTCCCACAAGACACATAGGTGTTAACAGAGACTTGACATGCCCACAGCAAGAGCTCCAGGTTTGACACTTGTCATAGGGCTGATGACTTTGCTGTCCTCATGTGTTTGGACAAAGCAGCTGGAGGAAAGGACAGCGTCTTCCTGACTTCCACCTAAAATTGCAGAGGTCTGTTGGATTGGTTTTGCTATAATTGGATCATTTCCTTGGGTTGATACATGTAAAGGGCATGTTGCTACTCTGGCTTCTGTCCTGGAATATCTCAGCTTGTATTCTTGAGTGGAGCATCTTACTGATTTTAAAGGATTCCAAGAGGCCATGGGATCTTTTCCTTGTTGAAGGCATGAACGGTTCATAGAATAACCTGGCTTCTTGTCATCCCATCTCAACCACAGAGTAAGTGTGGAAACGTGAGGACACATAACAGTTATCAACCCCTGGAAGGTAAGTACCTCACTGCCAAGCAGTTGTCCTTCCAATCTAATATTTCTATCAGCAACAATCCCTGCTCCTGATGTGTTTTGGAAGGTTCACATAAAGCTGGTTAGGTTTTGTATGGAAATGATGTACACATTGGTTTTTCTAGACATCAGGATCGATCAGGCAAAAATCCTGCCTTTAGGTTTGGGCCTTCTTGGAACCCAAAGCTCAAAACGAGATTTGGAAGTTAAGATGGTTAGAAACAGATATAGCCTTTTGCTCAGAACCTCTGGCATTCACAGCACAACAGAAGCACACTGGTCAAACTATTCAGTGCACAATGTCTTATGACACATTACAGAAGATGAATTGTACGTGCATCTTTCCACAGCTCCTGGATTGTGCCTTCCCTGCGAGTAGTGAATGTGCCAACAGTGATGCTTTATAGAACAGTGCTTCACTATATGCAAACTTTCACATAGGGAGTAGAACACGTGAAGGCAGCTGGCCATAAAGTATGTACATACACAAATGAATGCACACACAGAGAACACTTAAGTGCTGCGAAGCACACGATAACAGGGCATCTAGTACCTGAAGAGCATCTATATACCTTTACATCTGGAATATGTCATTCACGCTAGAGTGACTTTTTCAGTACTGAATAAACCACTTAAAGGAAATACAAAGTGAACAAAGACACATTTGAAAATAGGAACACGTGTATTTGCAATAGAGGTTATTGTATTTGGTTTCTTCATGTCTACTATGAGGAATACTCACTTTCTGCCATTAACAATGCACATACTATAAACATTATAGATGCAAGGGCTCCAGTTCTGCAAATTCCAGAACATGATCTTAAGCCTTTACAAGATAGGGACCTAGGATCCTGAGGCCTTGAGCAAATAGGCACTCTCAGGAACATCAATCTCAAGCAAAGCAGGGGAGATGTTGGCAGATATGTTAAAGTGCTGCAGCTGGTGAAGAATCTGGTCTGAGGGCTGCTCTGAAGTCATAGGAAAGGTCACTTTTTGTATCAGAATAAAGCACAGTAGAAATAAGTCTTCGGTTAAAGGTACCTCTCTGTTACTAAAGCATGAAATGTCATTTGTTTCTCTGCAGAATGCAGTAGCTTCATATGATGACAGTCTGCATAATTCAGCTTAAGGAAATGCATTTAAGTGAAATATAGGCTTTAGGTTTAATTATCGTCCTAAACTGTGGTTGTTTTTTCTTTTTCAAAGAGATCCACATTAAGATGCAATAAAGGTGGTGATTAAACTGCTGTATCCAGGACTATTATTACAATTTACCATAGAGTCTGGAACTTCTGAAGTACCTTCTCCAAAGGGAGCAGAAAGGAGATAAATACAACAATAACTGAGGCATACAGCTATGTGCCACTCAGCTGCAGAGCCCACACAAAACCATGGCTCTACTGGATACCTCCAAAGCCTTTTGTTGTGAGCCATACCCAGGTATGAGTTATCATATCCAAGCTTTCAGATAGCTGTTGATACGTGCAAATGTCATGAAATAGTTGACTTCCTACAGGCCAGACATGCTGATGATGGCTCTCCCTTGACACAGTGCTGAGAACTGGGGAAACCAAGAGAATTTGGGTTCTACAGCTTGCTAATGCTTCTGCACAGCGTCTTCAGGCTCCCTTCATGTATGAATGGAGATAACTGTAACCAGCTTTACATGCCATTCTGATGTACTGTTAGTATATCAACCTAAGTTTCTTTATGGATACCTTTATAGTATCATGTCACTATTATGGGGGGTGACAGCTTTCCTGAAGTCTATGACTTGAGCTGCTACTAGAAACAGGACACAAAGAACTATGGTTTGGCTTGCCAAGCACCATGTAGAGGAATGTGAAATACCTAATAGACAATACAGCATTTACATACAAGCACTGCAGTGACTGACATCTCCTAAAGGGTATGGAGACTGTGTGACTGAAAGGCAGGCAGGAAACCTCGGTAGTACTGTACACCTATTGTGTTCAAAGATAGTACACCTACTGTACGCTGGGATCCAAACTTATTCTGCAGCTGTATCCAAGCTTCTAACCCCCAAAAGCCAACTGGAGAAGGGAAGGCAAAAAAAGAGGGAGAGAAAGATTTCTTTGTTTATAAAGAGTGAATTATTAAGCAACAGGAAGAGAGACAAACATTTTTCAGGGTCTGGCAGCCTGCAACAGCCGACTGGCTGCAGGGAACGTTCTGTGTTATTTATACAGTGTTTGCACCTCATTAAAGGAAAAGGTAGAAACGTGCGGCGCTACCTGGAAGTAATTCAGGGAGCTGACAGGGCAAAAAGGAAAAGGCCTACGTGCCACTTTGTGGGTGGTGTGTCTGACACAGGGACCTGTGTCCCAGCACTGCTGGTCCTGAGGAAGAGCAGTGCTTACACTTACATCACGTTAGGTGGGTCAGGTGTTGTCATACAACAGGCCACGGCTCTCACGTCAATCATTGCCATGTACACTGTAAAAATCACACTTTGTTTCTTGACAGTGGAGCAGTCTGAAGCAAAGCATGAAGGATGCTGGCCATGCAACAGTGGGCACAGCAGTAGTGATGCACAGAATTAGCTCCCTTCTTCCTGATGGACAGAGGTAAACCAGATGTCTGCCTGTCTTTGGTTGGTGTTATCTGACCGGGGGAAAGCAGACATTTTTCCTTTCTTCTTTTCCTGCAAGCTTGCAGCAATTCAATGGGTGAAAATTACATAGCAGTGTCAAACAGTGCTCCGGTTTTGCGAAAGGGTTTCTCTTTGGTCCCTGGGGGCATCTGTAAAAGTCTGGGTTGAGACAGAATCCAATACTCTGCCTGGATTTCCTCCTTCAGCCTTCAGACAAGCCACTCCCCTTCCCATTTCGCCCTCCTTGTCTCATGCTAACCTTCACCAGCCATGGTCTTCAGTTAGATGAGAGAGGGCAGTGAAATTCAAGGTTACCTGCATCAAGGATACCTGCTGTCTGCCTCAGGCTGGGGCTGTGCCTCACCTTCTCCCTGGGCACCAACCAGACAAAAGACAGTCCCTTTCTACAGATCTCACTGATGCCAGGAACCTGCTCTGAAGCAGTGCCCACACAAACACCCGTACCTGCATCAGTGGGGCACCACACTGCAGGCACTGCTCTGAGATACACTTCACTGGACACACAGGGTCAACGTGGGCCAACAAGCGACAACTGAACTTCAGCATTTATCACAGACCCCCAGACCTTCTCTATCCACTCCCATCTTGAGTCCCTCCAGGCACCCATGAGTCCCATTGCACAGAGACCAGGGAATACTGCATGGCCAGAGCACCCACGGCAGGAATTTGCCTCCAGCAAACATATAAACTGCCCCCTCTGTGGCACTTGGCATGGAGTTGTCCTCCTGTGGCAGCATTGTGCT
Organism: Forpus xanthops; assembly: GCA_032466535.1. Lineage (NCBI taxonomy): Eukaryota > Metazoa > Chordata > Aves > Psittaciformes > Psittacidae > Forpus > Forpus xanthops. The sequence continues at coordinate 69,486 of JASSUY010028995.1, forward strand.
CCTGCAGCTCAGCGTTGCTTTCCAAAGGCACGAGTCCAGTTCTCCCTTCTGCAAGCAGAGCCTTGCGAATACAGGAGAAGGAGGTGTGCAGAAAGCTACAAGTGTCATCTCTCAGAGCTGCAGATGCTCCCGAGCAGGGCTGTGGGCAGTACCAAGGCCATGGCTGTAGTGTTTGTCATGCTTCCAGCACCGCAATTAATGCACCATTTATTTTACCAGTCACCTCATATTTAGACTTCTGTGTCTTGGCCTCCTAAAAGTTTGTTTAACTCCACTGTAATGTATTGTGCCCTGGGCCTTAAGGCACCCTTCATTTCTCCTTAGCTGTTAGCTCTGCCCTCTAGTGCTGCATGTGACACAACTGGATGCTGTGTTACAGAGCCATGGCTTTGGATAAAGCCCAGCTGGTGTTTAAAAGCTGAGTGGCCAGATGTTAAACAGCCAAAAATCTACATGTTGGTTCAGTCCGCTGACATTTTCATGCACAGCCACTCAAATACAGCCCACCTGAACCCCGGCATTCACAATGCCAACTGGGCCAACTGATGTTTGCTTATTGCATGCTTATGTATGGCTCTGATCCACTCCACAGGTTCTCAGCTGCTGGGGATGTGACCAAGAGCAAATGGCAATGGAGGAAGTTCTTTATCTCAGTGCCTGTAGCTCAAGGTCAAGGTGGAGCAAAGGCTGAGCCGAATAGAGCACTGGGCTCTGCTGAAGCAGAAGGTGTTTATGGCAGGCTGTCACAGCAAGCAGACGTGATATACCAAAATCAGCATCTGGGAGCTAAGATACTCGGTTCCACTCTCCTCAAATACCTGTATCTTGCAGAGAGGTATGAAAGAGGTCCAGCTGTGAAAGCTAAGTGTGCTAACTGGAGGGAGGGAAAATGGGAAGTGTGGAATATTTCCTTCCCAACTATGAATGAGCATCTGTGACCAGAAAGACTCAAAGCTTCTTCAGTGTTTGCTTTTCTCATGCTCTATTGTCTTACTAAAGAGTTAGTGACCTTAGTAATGGCACACTTTGGCATCTTAGCTCAAAGATGCTCAGTTCCACTCCCCTCAAGTACCTGCATACCTTGGAGAGAGGTGTGAAAGAGGTCCAACTTGTGAAAGCTGCTGAGTGATATGCTAGGGTTTTATTCAAAGATCCTTAAGGAATTAGCATGAGAGAGTAGATGGGAAAAGCTAATGTGGATGCAGATGGTACCAAACCGCTGTGGGAGTCTGGGGCACTGATGTGTGGAGAGGAGAACAGAAGAAGACCAAGCTCTTCAGGTCTTTGCCTGGGGCAGCTGAATTCCTGTTTTCCCAATCCCCCACCGACATCCCTGCCCACTGTGGCTTCCCATCTTTTCAGGAAAGACGTTTATCAGGTTTTCCTCAATCTCTTCTCCTGCATCTTCTCTCCAGCTCTTCAGCTTGTGACACTTATGCAGACACTTAGCTCTTCCAGCAGGAAGAAGGTTGAAGAAGGAGAGCCAGATTTGCTGGACAGACACAGGGCCAAGTGCAGTTGACTCAAAGCCAATGTCAGGGTTCTGTGTGAGGTGATGGCATGAGCAGCAGGCAGTTGTGTTGGGCTGCATGATGATACTGAGAATGTTGTTTCAAAGATCAAATCCCTAAGCAACTGACAACAGCAGATCTACCTGCCATCAGTTTTACAGTGGCTAGGTTGGGTACGCTTTGGGAACATCATCTTGCATCTTCTCCCTCTCAATGCAACGCTCCAGTTTGTGCCAGGGAAAGTGAATGCACAATATTCAAAGAGAATCACTGGCCAAATACCATCCACACCATCTAAAGTTCCAGCCCTTACAGTAAGTCCAGTTGTCAGGGGTCGATTAGCACATAAACAGCTGTTAAAGCATGCCCTGCAAGCCATAGTGACAACTGGGGCTGGGCAACAGCATAACTTGTGCACCAAAGTCTGAGTTGAACAGTCTGTGAGTCAGCCTCTTGAACTGGTCAGCCCTCGTGAACAGGTTTGAGTTGAATAATGTGAAGTATTGTAATTGGTGTACCCACAAGAACAAGGCTACTGACATTGCAACAACCATGTTTTATTGCCCGCTACAAAAATAGTAGTGGACTATTATTGGCTAAAAGAGTACATGTGTGTTGTTAGATTAATGTTAAACTGACATAAAAATGCACGCTGTTAGTGGTGGAAGTAGCCAAGGTATTTTTATGTTGAAATACCTATTCAGAAAAGAAGTATTCTCCCTCATTTAGGAAAAGAAAAATCAACACTGTGTGTCCTCAAAGAACTGATCATTTTAGCTCTATAAGTAGAAGTAAGTCTGTAGTAACTCTGGATTCTGGGCTAGTCCGGGGGTTGAATATTGCCATTGAGGAGATGGCTCATTTTAGTTTGCGTATATAAACCATATATTTCATTTGCAAACGAAACCGAACCATGCCCTGCAGTTGGGAACATCTGCAGTTTGTAACTGCACAGAGAGACTGGCACAACTGAATCAAAACAGAAGCTTTTTGTGTGTACGTGCATGCATGCACACTCACACACGGGTGTGCTCGTGTGTGTCTATGAGCCAGGGGCAGGGAGAGACAGAAAGGGAAGCATTTTCCTTACTGCTTCATTTCCGCAGCTCAGGACCGGGCAAGAGGTGATTTCCAGGCACAGATCTGACATTGCAGACCTCATCCTATGCTGATACCTCCAGAATCAGATTTGTAGCTGCAGCTTCCCACTTGGAGAACTCTGTTACTTGTTTCTCTGCATCTTATGAGCGTGTGATGCGTTTGAGTCAAGGTCTGAAGGAGATGCTCTAAACATGAAATGAAGCTAGAGTTAAAGCTCGGTATTTGCAAACAGAAACACAATGGAATAAGAAGGTCATTTTTTAAGGTAACTGATAAACTATTTGAATAAATAAACTGGTATTTAATAGTACAATAAATATTATCTGATTTCACTAGCCGAGGCATTGCTGACCAAGCTACTTGGTTGGAAGCTGATCTGAAATCAGCAGTGTATTACTGACTGGTGGATAGTGCCTAAAATAAGACCTGCTCATTCTGTTTCGGTCTATGATTATAGAGTATTTACCTATCCATCTTTTCCCTTTATCTGACCAGTATTTTTCGGTGTCTTCCAGTTTGTTTGTTGTCCTTGTGAAGCATATATATGCTAACAAGACAAGCAGTATGGAACAAGACAAGGAGCATGTATATACTAACAAGACAAGCAGTCTTTGGGAAGGAGAGATGAATGCATGAGAGCTTTGCAGATGAATGCAAGTCCAAATAGAGAGAGGTTTATTGTTTCAGTGTTTCAGCATTCTTTATTAGCCAGAGCTGTACCACAAGAACATTCTTGGCTATCCATCCAAATCACAGTATCACTGCTCTATGGTTCTCCTTAGACTTCTCTGGCTTTCTGCTCAGCCCTCAGTGAGAATCTTTCCATCCAGGTAGAGTGTATAAGAAACCTTTCATTTTGGGCTTTGCATTTTAAATCTGGGGTATAAAAATTCCTCATGCTTATCCTCAATTTAATATGACTCACCAACTAAGTATAGCAGAGGTAAATCCAGCCTCCTGAACTAGGTACATAACTTACTGACGGCGCTTTGTTCCATAGGGACACAGCATGCATAGAGTGGCTAAATGGGGAGCTAAACATGATGCATTTATCTCACAAGCTGTAAGAAAAGCAGATGAATGCTACAGCCAGAGATCTTGCAAATCCCCTGGCAGATCTGAAAGGAGATGGGAGGCAGTTCAATGTACATTAAGGAGGATAACTCGGAGTTTGGGGGCAGACAGAAAACCATCAAAAAGTCTAAAAAAGAGAGAAGAATGAAAAGACAATTCTACATCAAATGATAGGGACAGGAATGCCACAAGAGACACACTAGCAACAAATATACAGAGGGAGAAAACTGGAAGAAATGGTAAAACCGAGAACTTTCTACTTTGAAGAAATAGCCACAATTCAGTGCATTTTGCTGAACCGTTCCAACCCAACGCTCAAGGATCTCTGAATTTCGAGTTAACTTTGCCCTCCAGAAGACACGTACATGCAGAACAACATGAGTGTGCAGCATTTCAAAGGTTGAGAACACCTAGTCTCCAAAGGTCCACATGCTGCTGACCATTTGCTTAGGGCTAATCCTTGGTTAAATACTGGCACGGCTTCAAATCATTAATTAGAGATCCAGAGCTATTTAGACTGCTGATAGATTCCAGAGCAGCTGCTGCACTAAAAGGGTAGGTATATGCACAATGATGTTTCCTCTTTGCTTTTTTCCCCTCTTTCTTTTGCTAGCCCTGTGAATACTGCCAGCCTCCCACTGCGTCTCTCTTTCCACCCTTGTTTGCCTTTGTTTTCTATTTCATCCATTAAATTGCTACCCCTCCTGCCCTAACACCCAACTAAAAGCTTCTCATGGTTTTATTCATAGTAATTTGTTCACTTACTTCGGTCATTCCACCCTGACCTACAAAAATCAGAACCAAATACGAAGGAAACAAGATGAAGGACTGTGACTCTAGTGAGTTATGCCACATCTCATGCTGCTTGGTACGTGATGCCTTAGCATAGGGCTGGGGCTTGACTTGGGAAATAGCCATTCTGATTTGGAAAAGAGAAAGCAGCTTTCTAGCACACGTGGTTTCTGAGAAAACATCATCTGAGCATACCCTGAAGGCCTGGAAACCAAAGGCAAATAAAAGGAATCTCAAACTGATTCTTTTTAAGCCAGAAGGCAAATAAAAAGGGACTCCAAATCGATTCTTTTTAAGCCACTCTCATCACATACGAGTTTGGAACACTTAGCACGGGCAACACTGCAACACAAATCAAGTGTAGGGTTTGCCAAAACTCAGCCTGGGCTTCCTGCATACATTTGCTTCCTCTTCTACTCTTACCTATTTCTTAGTGCAGGATTTCTGAAGACTGTTGAAGCCTATCACCTACAAACTATGAAAACAGCAGCGCACGCCCTGCATACTGGTGAAAAGAAGGAAAATTGAAACGAGGAAGAGAGGAATTTATGAATGCTGTGCTTCCTCCCTTCTCAGTTCCTAAATGAGGATGGGTTCTGATTTCAGCTCAGAAAACAACATGCTCTTCCTCCTCATTTCTAGGGCACGTCCTCGTGTGGCCACAGACAGCAAACGATGACAAAAAGGAGCAGTACTGTGACAATGCAGGCAAGTGGTGAACATGATTTGTCCTCAGGTTCCCGAGGATGAGAAGGGTGCATGCCAAGCCAAAACACCATCTTCCTCCTGGCTCTGGAGGGGATTTGGTTTCCTCCAGTTTGCTTCGAACAGCCTTATCAATGTCTCAGAAATGGCCTGGCTTAAAGAAGAAACTCCTCCAAATTTGACTCTTTGTGATGTATTAGAAAGTGTTTGACTCTCATCTTCTATTTTGTTTTGTTAGGAGAGGGAACAGCGGCGTCAAGAAATAACAGAAGTCACAAGTGTTCCCTGTGGTTAGTTGTTTCCCTCTGTTTTTGAAGCTGAGGTGTCTGGCACCCTGGTAGGCAGCACGGTTCTTTTTGTTTGAGTAACGTGCTGGCAAACACACAACATGCTCCTCTCTGTGCAGCTTCTACCTGATTTTTCAATCATTTTCAAGCATGACTCCATCCATTCCACTCTAAGCTGGTCTAAAGCTCAGAAATCAGAAATAGTGAAATCTGTACAGGAAATAGCATGCAATGAAGAAAGCCAGCTATTTACAATTACAGAGACTGGGGGTTTCCAAGAAATTCTGATTTGTGTATTCTTCTGCCCACAGTGTTTCAGTTTCTGCGCTGGATATTTTGATGGATCTGAGCTGGAATGATGTTCAACACAGATGAGACAGAAACAAGTGCAGAAACCTTGGCAGTGCTGCTGTTGGCTGTTTGCGGGTGGTGAGGATATGGAGACTAATCAACAGTGTAGTTCAGGACACGGTGAGTTAGGGCTTAACTCCTGAGAGTAAGCCATGGAAAGGATTCAGCAATTCCTGTCCAAACTGAGCCTAACACAAGGGATTTATGGGTGTATCATAGAGATGCATGCCCGCTATGAAAACATGCATGCTGTGAGGAAGCTGAATGTTTCTGAAGTCTTAGCAATACTAGGAGAACATATTCAGGTTTAGCTTTCCAGAAGCTCTTTCTGTATGTTAGCATCACCCTGATCCTCCTCTGTGTGCAGGCACACCTCTCCCCCTCCTGAACCTTGTAGTTTTGAAGCTTTCATGTTCCTGGGTAAACAGAGATAAAATGGACTCTAAACTTACCCTGTCTCTTTAGGTGAGATGCACAGGAAGATAAGGTGCTTAAAGTCAGCAACAATACGTGAGCCTGAACGGTGCGTTCAGGAGCTGGCAGAACCTGGCTTTTGAAGCAGCATCTTTCTGAAAGTCAAAGGGTCTCAGATACAGCCAAACTGTTTGAAAAATTCCTGCCTGTAACACTCATTTGTCCAGTTCATAAATCTGCCTTTCTATTCTTCCAAGTGCCAAAAGCTATCTAGCCAGACATCCAGCTTTTATAAAACAGTCTAACAAGCTGTCTGGCTCAATTAGTTGAACTCTGATGGTGCTCCAGATTTGCAGTCAGTAGACCACTTTGTAAGGAAAACATCTACTTGCAGACCCCATTCCTTTCCGGTACCCATAGCTCGATCCACCGTGTTATAGTTCTAAAATGCTTTTTTCAATGAGCCACAAGAAAAAGCTCTGCCATCCATCCACACATCACAGTTTCAGATCCTCAGCTCCTCAACCTTTTCTTCTTGGCCTTCTTCACTGTAAATGGTGGAAGCGATACTCTGTATGGGCTGGCTGTGCATAACATGATGTGAAAAAGAGAGAAGCTGCATCCTTGGTTATGACTGAGAGTTTCTGAGTACAAAAAGTACCCTTTGGGATTTCTTCCACCTGAGCTCACTCTGTTCTTGGATAATCTCCTAACAGGCTGTTCTATATGACTGCAGATGTAAATGGTCTCATGGAAGCAGGACCTGGTATTACCAGGTTCGTTATATCCAATTGCTGTTCCCATTGTAAGCTTCTAGTTGAAAGCTGATGTGGCTCAGTGAAACAGAAGCAGTCCTCATCAAAGCACAGTTAGGGCTTTTAGTCAATAAAGAGTAAAATAACTCCTAGAGTTACAGTTTTGTTGTGATGCCACTTCCTACAACATTACAATGCTTAAGAAAGTAACCCCCCCCCCAACTGCCCAACTAACCTAATTCTTCAGGTTTGGCCCTTGGCAGTCAGCAAACAGAGCAATTCCCTCTCTCCTGACAGACACACTGTGTTTCTACTGTTGGCCACTAACGGCTTCAGCAGCATTCCACCAGTGCTCCCAAGACCTTTGGTGATCCCCCACTAGTGATGGATCAGTAAGGCAGCCCCCCAGCCAAGGCTTTAAGGAACAAAATCCAAGCAGAGACCTGAAAAACTGGAGCCTCCAAATGAACTGCTCCCACCGATTTCATGCAGTTTTCTTTTTTAACATGTTGGCCAAGCAAAGCTTCTTCAAATATGCTCTATTACCTGACTGAACATTGACAGTGATAAAGATCTCAGTCTTGAGAAAACAGGTAAATACACAATGGGAATGCAATGTTAATAGAGCTTATATGCTTTTTGGATTTACTGCACTTCAGCAAGCAAATTCAGCAAACCCCTATTTTCGCCTGTGCTTAGCCTTTGATCAATCTGTACTGACACCAAATGAATCCAGTTAAGATCCTCCTTCTGTACACTCCATTCTTAAGTTAACTGTGTACAAAATTGTCAGCTAAGTGCTTAAAGCACAACTTCTTATCCTACTGCATGAAGCAAGTATCAGAGAAGAAAAGCTATATTTATCACACTGACCTCAGCACGTTTTAGAGCAGCCCTTATTTTCATAAACTTCACAAGTGAATATGCTATTTTTATGAGAGATAATAATCAGGGTTATGTAGACAGATGTTGGCACAGTAACACATACAGTAAAACATTTCTCAAGATGCCAGTCATTATTCTCAATTATGTTTTCTATTTGATTGTTAAAAGCCAATCTTGTTGACCCAGCAATATACAACTTGGCTTTGCAGCCACTGGTGCTGCTTAGTAATGCCCTGGGAAATCCTATGCCTTTGAAACTCTATGCAAATCATCTAAAAGGAGCCAACGTTAACACTCAGGTTGAATTAGAAAATAGGAAAATACAAGAAGTAGTTTAAGGACAAAGCTGTCTCTCGCTCAAATTAAGCACTGATTCACAGTGACATTATGAAAACACTAAACTGTACATTAAAATTCCTAAACATCGCTGCTATTCACAACAGGCCAATGCAAACATTCATTACTTCTGTGTCTGAGAGTGAATTTGTAAGTTAGGAAAATGATGTCAGTACCAAAGAATTCAACCCCAATTTTATCTGATTGGCAAGTGAGTTCAAGTCCTGAGATACTAAATAAATATTTGACAGCACCATTCCATAGTATAATTTATTTCACATATGCACTAAATTAAAAGGAAAGCTTTTCTAAACTGCAAGCAATTTCCAGGCAAACCACTAAGCAGGACAAGGGTGATGGCTGCCATTGTGTCCTGGTAGAGCACCTTCTTACCCTTGTCTTGAGAATTTAGGGCACATAACCAAAACCACACGGCAGAGGCTGTTATAGGAGATCCACTTCTGTCCCATTTGTGACAGGGAATTCAGTTCTATACCACTGACTGCTCCTGCTCATGGGGGACGAGGGAACAATGCTGAATGCCTGACCTTGTATTTGCGTCAGTAGAGCTACCACCATGGATAAAGAGTGCAGTTTTGCCTAGCAATGCACATTGCTGGCAAAATTCATTCCAGCGTGATAGAGCTGTTGTAAAGATCCTATTTAAATCTATGATGTTTCTCAGTGAGCATGTGGAAATGTGTTACTTGCCCAATGACTGATGCACACGGGCATGCAATGGTGCACGGAGAGACACAGGAGGTGTGCAAGAACTATTGGATGTGATGCACAGAGCTCAGACATCCTTCCAAAGAGGAAACTGAGACAAAATACACACCATCTTTGTTGTTGTACAGTGGAAGAGAAGTTGCAGAGACACCGCTTCGAGGTCCCCCCACTCTTGAAAAGGTAAGTCTATTCGGTGATTCCTACCAAAGCAAAGTTTCTATGAAAAGCTCTGCTATTTAAGATTCAGGCAAAGGAAAGAGTTTCACATAATCAGGAGAATATAGAGTTGCATTTTTAATGCTGTCATTATGGAGATGGATAATCAACCTGGCTTAGACCTTTCTGAAATGCTAAGGTCAAAGTTAGAACCGAAACTCCCTCAAACTGAGAGACTATTGCACAGAATTCTTATTTAAACCCCCCCGAGAGACAATAAATAGCTGCAAAGTTCAGCTCCTTTATATCCCAGAGGATTTATCAAGGGCCAAGTTCATAACTAATCATGAGGAAATATAGGGACCATTTAAAATGCAGACCTTACCTATATGTAAAACCATATGCTCTTCAAATACTGCAATGTTCTGGATGTTAAATGCAAACCAAATAGTATTTAGTAAGAGTTCCACTCTTGAGAAAAGTCTCTTATGTTTTCCCCCTGTTAAAGAACAAGGAGAGTTGTAAACTTTTATTTATCAAACAAGAAACAAGTGAAATGGAAGTGAAAACTCAATTTCAGTGGTGAGATTAAATTCAGAAACACATTTTTCAGGGTTTTTATAGCACATGCTATGTTTCCTGCTTCATTCTGTCCCATAACATAAAGAAGCCTGGAATATCTACTGACTATTCTACAGATCACGGAACCTTAACTAATATGCCATTAAAACACTTGGACTATTAAAAGGAAAACTGATACAGGCAATATTGGAGGTTCTACATTAATCTTCCATCTCAATCTAACAAGTTCTATGTGAGTATGCATGCTTTCATTTCCTTGATGTGCTTTGTCATGTACGCAGGGTCCTTTTTGTCTCTATGGAGCACTAATACAGAAAAATACATTTGTTGTGAAGCTTCAGTAATACAATACAGAGCCTGTATGGCACTTTGGCATTGTTCTGCATGAAAAGCACTACATGCACGTAAGCTGTGTCACTAAAAAAAACATTTGGGAGATTAGAAAGAGAGAAGGAAAATCCTGGTGTTGGGAAGTCAGCCTTTTCTCTTCCTAGGCTTACAGTGCCACATAATTACCAGCATGAAGTAACTGTTCACCTTATTTATTTACCACTGCAAAATAAACTCTCTTTGTATGCACAGATGTTCGGTTGCAGTTTGGAATTAGCTACAATTCATGGCTATTGAAACACCAATGCTAAACCAAAAACTGAACACACGGGAGGAGTCAGATGGTTGACTCATGAGCCAGTACTTAGCTACCTACCAGCCTTGTTTCCAAACTTCAGAGGTCATCTTTGCACTGTGTCCTGTTTCAAAGCCTTCAGTGCAAATGTTGATGCATGGGTGCTACCACGCAATCCTGAGGGCAAATACAGGATTGGATACAACCGTTGGGTTGTCAATGTTTGAAGAGGGTTCGAATGACAAGTTTAGGTAATTCCACGTGTAATTTGTAGCAGAAGTTTGGACTGTCTGCACTATTTCAAACTACGGGGGAATGAACTGTTAAATTTAATGGTATCTCTGAGAAAATGAATGTGTGGTATAAAGCTGAAGGACTACAGAATTTAATAACACTGCAATTAAACAGCTGCTGTGATGCCAATACGTTATTCCAGATCATGTCCACCTAAACTGGTGAAGTTCAATTAAATATATTACAGTTACATCTGATTCTGGCCACGCTTGTTTTGAGCTGAAGTGTGACAGCCTGACATCAGACAAGGCCAAGTGCCAGTCCAGAGCTGACATACTCTTTGGTTACTACAAAATTGACAGAAAACACCTTATTTGTGTCAGGAAATAACATGAATAAAGGAAAGAATATTTTATCACCCCAGTAATTTCCTGTTTTCAGTGCAATATTACCGAAAAATACGGTTTTAGTAGGTGAAAATTTTTAATATGGGATCTAAAGGCAATTGGATTGCTTTTGTTTCTCTGATCTTTAATTACATTGACTTTCTTCCAGCTTTTCCTCCTTCGTCACCTCCTGTCATGACCCTAGCCCTGGGCTGTGTTGTCCTTCAGACTGTACTGGTTTCTCTTCTGGCCTTTCTCTGAGTATAGGCTTCAATGTCCTGCTGATCTACAGAGCACCTGGAGAACTGGTTTGTGTTGCAATGAGGTTGGTTTACCACCCGTGTTAAAAATGCATCTCTAAACAGTGCAAACACGTATGTTGGTTTGGCTTACCTGTGTCTTTCAAACCCCCAGTGTTATGCTCCAGTAAATTTTACCACAGAACCTTTGCAGCAGGCACATTCCACCCACATGAAGCCTTATAAACTACAAATATGCTCATGCAAACGGCTTGCTTCTCAACATGATTTGCTAGCTCATTTCTGTAGCGTGCAATGGTAATTCTTGCTGTCAAGTGTCATTTTCATCTAGAAAGGGTAAAAAAGACTGAAATATTTCTACAAAAGTAGAGATTGATCAAGCAACTGGAACTGATAACATTTGTTCCGCAGCAGATTCCATGAGGGTGTGAAATTAAGATTCTCTGACTTTTCCTCAGCTGAGGAAGAGCAAATGATGGGAGCAAAGTGATTGTGGAGGGAAATTAAGTCACTGCCTCAATCTGGCCTCACTGAGCAAGGAGCCTGCCTCCCTTCATTCATTACGAAGGGAACACAGGTACTTTGTAGACCAAACACATCCAAAGTGTGTACTTCTACTGCATCCATTTTGCAAAGGCTGCAGCTCATCTGGCAATAAGTGCAGCCCTAGACTACCTTCCCCTCTGTGGGAAGAACCCTTGTTTCCTTCATCTTCAGGACTGCTGGAACCTTCAGGCTCCAGGACCATGTCGTAGAAGAGGTGAAGCCAGAACAAAGTGGCATCTCCCTTCTTCCAGGGGCACAGCTCTCTGGAAGGGACTCTGATGGTCTTGGAGGTCAGCAAGCCAAAACATTAGCCAGCAGCAAAGAGCATCTGCCCTGTCAGCAAAGGTGGCTAACTGCATCCTGGGTTGAATTAACAGTAACACAGCCAGTAGCTCCAGAGAAGTTATTCTCTCCCTCAGTACTCATTAGACCAGATCTGGAATACTGCATAGTTTTGGATCCCCAGTTCAAGCTAAACTGGAGTGAGCTGGGTGAAGGGCCACCACGATGGTTAGGGAGGCCTGTGGAGGGAGGCTGAGGGACCACAGCTTGTTCAGCCTGAAGAAGAGAAGACTTTGGGTGAATCTAACAGAAACCTGCCAGTGCCTCTTGGGAGGCTACTGAGAAGATGAAGCCAGGCTTTTCAGTGGTGATGATGGAAGGACAAGAGACAACAAGCATGAGATGTTTTTACTGGATATTAGGAATACTTTTTTCTCTTTATCCTCTACTGGGATAATCAGGCACTGGAATATGTTGTCCAGAAAGACTGTGCCATCTCCATCCTTGGAGGTTTTTAAGATCAAACTGGCTAAAGCCCTGAGCCACCTGCTCTAATCTCAGAGCCAATTCTACTCTGAGCAGCAAGTCAGACAGGATGACTGCCCGAGATCCCCTCCAAGCTGAATTATTCTGTGGTTCTGTAATTCTAAATCATTATGTGTACTGTTCAGAAAAACATCTGCTGGAAAAGGCAATGTTAGTTACCTCTTACGTGTTGGGTTTAACCCTTTCTGACATTCTGCACTCCGATGAATTCTGGGTTGCAGTCTGAAACGTTTTAAGGCTAGCCTAAAATCATGGCTACCTTCCTGACTGTTGAGTTCTACAGGGCTGACTCTTGAGAAATGTAAAGGCTTCTGCTATTTGCATTTGATGTTTTTATTTCCAGCATCCTATCTCCCAGATCCATACATCAACCCCCGAGTGATGCAGTAGCTACTGAATGCCAGGAATACAGCAGGGATCACCTCGGTGCCACCATGTAAAATGGGAGGATAAAACATCAGCAAGGGGTAATGCTGCGGAACGTTATAAAAGGAGTATCTGCACGCAAAGTAATTTAGTTGGCATGTAAAAAGCCTCCTCTACCTTCCTTGTGTAAGATTAGCTTGTTTGCCATCACTTCAGGACTGAATCTTTTTCTCAGAACAGAAGCATAACAAAGTCACAATATATATTATTGATAGTAATAGCTTAGCATCAATGTCACACTTTAGACAATAACTCTTTGCTTGAAACTTGCTGTTGCTTCATCCAGCTGTCACCACTCCTCTGTGTAATGTTTGATTTTCATCAATCCTCACTCTCCTCCACACTGACTTTTCTCCCCATCGTTTCAGAGATCCTAAGCCTGCTCATTTCCTGACTGTTTTCTGCCTCCAGTGTTAGTCAGACTGTGACTGACAGGGAGAGAAAACTTGTCAGCCCATCCAGGAAACATACACAGTGGATGCAAAAAAATCATCAGATCATAGAATGGTTTGGGTTGGAAGGAACCTTAAAGATCATCTAGTTCCAATCCTCATGCCATGGGCAGGAAAATACACAAGGGCTGTTAATACTCCTGTAGATGAACAATATGGGAGGTAAGGCACCTCCAGCAAGTGACCTTAAATAATACATTAACCAACACAAGAAAGGAGATGTTACGCTTGAACTGACCAGCTGTGAGAATGTGAGACATGACACCCAACATCCATGTTGTCCATGGATGCCACTTGTAAATCCACTTCCCCTCATGGCAGGTGATGTTCAGGCTCTTCAAAGAATAACTTGGAGGACTTCTCACCTTCTCACATGGGAGAAGACAGTCTCACAGTCATGGGAGATCACACGGTCCAAGTGATGGAACCAAGAGCAGCTACTTCAGACATCAGGGCCTCTCTGTTCACAAGGTACAAGCTTTTGTACTGCTCAGTACTGAGTGCTCATGGACTTCTGAGGAGATCTTAAACCATGCCAAAACTTGACCCACTGATGTCAGTGTCATCTTTCTGATGAACTTAATGAAATTAGGGACCGTGCCCCTAGACTAATTAAAGTAATTGTTTCATTCTGTATCTCTGAAAGACTTGCTCTATTTGAGGTACACCGCATGTATACTTTTAATTCCGGCAAATCTTCCTTCCTGCAAAGAGCTTGTCCTCCAGAAAATTAAAACAGCATCATAATACGTGTACCAAAGTAGTATGAATGGATAACCTCTATGAAAGCAGGCAGCATTTCACTGATAACATTGAGAAACCCCTTGGAATTTCTTGGCTGCTTTTATTTTCCACATGAGGTATAATTAAAGGAAAAAACTGAAGTGAAATTCACAGTATGAATTCTTGCACTAATTTCATTGATGTCAGCAGAATGACAGGGGAGATTAACTTCGTTCTGTGACTGTCAAGGAAAGAAGCTGTTAAAGTTAAGGATTTTTTTCTGATGTGCCTTTGTTTTTTTTGATAATGAAAAAACACAAAGTTATGCTCTGCATGGATCCATATATTGTCTTTATAACACATCCAATCTGAAATAAGTATGAATCACTCAAAACCTATTATTCTCTTCACTAAAGTGCTTATTACAACAGGTAGTTGAAGGGTTTGCCATTATGATTTTGTCACCAAACCAAACTGATAGTTGGGTTTATATCTCATGTATTCCATATTTTAGATTTATTTCCTACATAAAAATGCAGAGATTATGGAAATTCTTTAGAAATACGGTCTTGGCCGTGGTTTTGCATGCTTTTCTATGTTCTTGCACATTTTTCTGGGTATGTTACAGCATTTCCGATCAACCCTTACTAATAGGTTTAGCAGTTGTTTCAACCTCCATCAAAATTATTGTCCTCATTTTTATTCCATAGAAGGCAACTTAGTGATTCATCTGCAAACACTTGCTATCCAAAGCAGTGCTTGCTGCCATTAATAGTGAAATCAAAGCACCAAGTACTTTACCTAGGAATGGGAGTCTGTAGGATTAGGGTTGGAGCTTAGGCTGCAAACATTCATTTGATTTTGGAAGGCCGTTCAGGCAACCCATGATTTGCACTCCAAGTGTATCCCATGTTCTGTGACTCCTGCTTTCTAGTTCTAACACTGCCTCTGACCAGCTGTATGCTGTTGAACATGGGCCATACTGTCCCCGTGCTTCAGTGTACTGGGATTTAGAATAGAAACAACAAGTGTCCCTGGGCATTTGGGAACAAAAAGCTTCATTAAGTAATTTGAGAGCTAACTGTGCCAGTGATAGAAGTACACCAAGGCCTTCAGTGGAAATGTACCTTCTGAAGAGTCCATGAAAAGCAAAATTTTCCCTAAGATCTTACACTAAGCACCAGGGAACGTCCTTATAACATTAATATTTATGCTTTACTTGGTACCTGTAACTGTTTACATCTTGAGGCATCTAATTTCAGGTTCCATGTGCAGTAGAACAGGTAGATTCTTAACTTCTCATAGATCATTATTAAGGGAATCTGTTCTTCTAATTTAAGCTTCTAATTTAGATGCCTTAAATTCAGCTGTGTCCAAAATTGTGCACTCAAGCAATGAGTCTAAAGGAACCAGAAAGCTCTACAAAATAGATATCTATGATATTTCTGTCCAGGTTCCCTACTGTGCTCCAGCCTTTTGTTGGTGAGCCAGATGAGAAGAATCTCCCTGCGTTAAAGTCAAATCAAAGTCCAATGTTTCACAACGTTTACTTTTTCAAAGGATCGAGCACATTTTTTACATTTAATGTATGATAAGAAAATATGTGATAATGGAAATGGCAGAGGCATGAAATATCTGCTCAGTTAAAGCAACAGCGTGTATTCTAAGTTTAGAGAAAGCAGAAATGCTGCCAAGACATTTGACCACAACCATTTTTATTCTCCACCTAAAATCCTAGTATTTATCTTCTCTTCTGCTTTTATCCAATAAAACTCCACTCAGGTTTCTCTGCTAAGACAACACAGCAGCAGTAATTCTCTGCTTACCTGACCAAAACTTAACTACATTAAAATGTTTTTATTTCACAGTTGCAAAGTCTTAGAAAATTCCCAGACACAATGTACAGTGTAGAAACTGTGGAATTGTTGGATGCTATCACACACTTAATCTAAAGTCAGAGTAGGTGTACTAAACTTTACCGGTAATATGAGTGCAATAGCAAGAAAAAAATCTATCTGGTACTTTTATGCACATAAATATCCATACTTTACCCCAAAACACAAAGCTCAGACAGAAATCTTTGCAAAATACCCATGAGAGGTCACATTTGTATCTTTTAGTGAGTGGCTTATGAATGTCTGTTAATGAAAGAGAAAAAAGCAAAAATCACAGCAGCACAGCGTACGAGCAAAGGATTTTATTGCACTTTGTAAAGGGTGTCCTATTCCATCACTGCTTCTGTCATGCTAATATGTTTTCACATGAATGCAACAAATGGGAACTAATTCAAAAAAGTATTAATAAGTTTTATTGACATCTGTTTTGACACAGAAGATTAGGACATGCAGTAAAAACCACTCCATTTGTGAACCCGTTTTCTTTGCAACCACAAAAATCTTACTATAATGACTTTTTATTCCTCTAATTTTCACTTCAGTTGTTTGAGTGGTCTCTGATTTTGTGCTTACTGAGCTACACCAGTGGGTGAGGATAACCTACCCTATATGCACTTACGGGATGGGTGCCATGGCTTATCAAACCCTCACATATAGATAATAAGTGTCAAACATTGCCAATCCATTCTTTCAGTGACTCTGTTGAAGTTCAAAGACTTTATATGGTTGAATCTTTGCTCTTTGTTTACATAAAGTAATTCTCTGCTGCAAAGATTCACCAACATGGAATTGAGTTTAAAAGCACCTCTTCAAATTGTTTTGAAACAATGAGAACATCATGGAAGGGCCAACCTTCACCTCTCAAAACTAGAAAAATGGGTTTATGGGAATGTCTTAAGCACAAATGTGCACACCATCTTTCTCGGACTCAAAACACTGTCTACCTGACAGTCAGAAGACTTCCTTGTTTGTCTGGAATGTAGGGCAGCATGGTCAGAGCCACTGTACAGGGACAACAACCAGGCTGCCATGCATTAAGACCACCTGAGACATACCCATAGCTCTGCATACCTGGGTCAAATATGACCTGTGACCAAAATATGCTCACATAGCTCCTCATGGCCTCAGGACCTCGAGGCCATGCAAGTCCTGATCCCAGATGCAGGACTTTGTGTTTGTCTTGGCCAAGTGTCCTAAGATTCCCATCTGCAGGTTGCCAGGATCCCTCTGAGTGGCTGCCCTATCTGACAGCAAGTTATGTGCTTCTCACCATCCAGGAATGAGGTGTCTGTGGATGCACTGTGTCACTTTGTCAGGTCACTGACAAATCATCTGGATAGGGCAGGACATTCCCAACCTATGGCATGCCACTAGCAGTATCAAAGTAACTTTTGAGAAGGCAACAGAAACACAGCAGTTTGGGAAACCTGGATCTTTTAGTTCTGACAAGGCACTGCATGAAAAGCCATGTAAGACTTAAAACGTCATCTGCATATGAACGTGCAGAGCATCGCAAAAAAGCATCCTAGAAACAAGATCACTGACCATTTGTTATTCATAATGGTAATCAATGGACTTTCCTGTCACAACCATTTAACTTAAGGAAAGATGAGCTCCTTCAGATCCAGTGTAGTAGTTCAGAAAGTTAATTGCCTACAACCACATTGTCGTTTAACCCCAGCCAGCAACTAAGTGCCATGCAGCCGCTTGTTCACCCTTTCCTCTTTAATCAGAGCTACCTGGGAATTTTGGGGGATGAAAAAAATTCTTCCTCACAAATTACCGCTATGTTCTGCTGGAAAACAGGACACTGAACACGGATATGTACTCTTAACACTTCGGATGTACATCCTGAGACATTCCGCAGACAGGAAATGGAGAAGACGGGTCGGGATGTACACACTTGTATACACAAGTCTCATTTCCATGCCTAACTGCTTACACTTGACAAAATCCAAGTCAATTTAGACGGAGTTTTGAGTCATCTTTTCTTGACTTTTCAACTGATGCCACCACAAAAGTCGACTTTGCCTCCCTTGCACAAACGCAGTCCCAATGGGACCTGAATTTCTCTTCATCAAACATCATTTTTAGTTTGCAATGTGCTTTCTCTTTGCAAAATGCTTTTATCTTCAGGTTGCTGCAACTCGGAAAGGTTCTCCTTCCCGAAATTCCTTTATTTTTAGTGGACTGATAGGAAAATCTGTCATCTTTATAACACTGCCCATTTGCATTGAACTAAAAAACTATATGGCGTGGCACTGTGTTTTGTGTCGATGTTTCACAGTGTGAGCCCACAGGATGTTGAAGCTGCTGGTCTGGGCATTGTGCAGTTCAGCTGAACATGGCCAAATTGTGTATACGTATTTCACATTTCTGAGGCTTTCTTCCCTACTACACAAACCAGATCAACTGCACGAACCGGGTCATTCTCTGAAACACAGCAACATCACAGATGTGCCAACAAATGGTATGTGCCCGTACCAACTATTTCCATGCAGGTTCTGAGAAAAGACACTTAAGAAACTGGTTTTTTTTTCCCTGTTAATCAGAGCAGAATGTTTCATTCCTTAAGGGAATGAATGCAGCCCATCCCAAAGAGCAAACTCCAGTTACTCTGCAATGGCCACTTGTGTTTCTTAGAAATCTGAAGGGTTGAATCAACAGAAACCAGAACGTGCTGGGGTAGTTTTTTCTCCCATCTCCTTGTTTTTGCATGTGGAACTGTGCTGAGCAGATGCGCTGTTAACGACACTGTATTTGGCTCTGGCAGCAGCGTTCACAGGAGCAAGCCGCACTTTTACTGACAGCACGCGTTGCTTTAGAGCGCTTCGTTCTCCGATACGCTTTTGCGGTGTTTAAAGAGTTTAAGAGGCAATCACCCCCAGTAACCCCTCCGGTTTACAAAGCCAGTATCTCGGACTACACCATCCATACCAGCGGGCAATACGCCAGGCTGCAAACCGGAGGAGCAAGGGGCGGTCACACCTTCCGGAGAGCCCGGCATCGGACCCTGCTCTCCTGCGAGCACACAGCCCGCTCCAAGCCCCGAACGCCGCCATGACACCGCCCGCTCCGAGCCCCGAACGCCGCCATGACACCGCCCGACCCCTTCCCCTCACGGCTCCACCTGAGCCGAGAGGGGCGGAGCCGGGGCCGCCCGACCCCACCGCGCAGGGGCGGTGCCGGTCACGTGGTGCTAGCGGCGGGCCCGCCTCGG